>JACXGI010000405.1:0-80604 GCA_016801175.1 Esox masquinongy
ATTTTCTGAGATACTGAATTTGGGGTTTTCATTAGTTGTCAGTTATAATCATCAAAATTAAAAGGAATAAACACTTGAAATATATCAGTCTGTGTGGAATGAATGTATACATTATACATGTTTCACTTTTTGAATGGAATTACTGAAATAAATCAACTTTTTGATGATATTCTAATTATATGACCAGCACCTGTATGTACCATTTGTAAAGAAAACATGAGTGAGCAGGCAAAACACATGTCTTTTATTTCTTATGGGATTCACATTCAACTGTAGGTCATAACAGAATGGCACAATCATAAAACAAAACATGGCAACAAAGAAAAAAATGAACTGACCCCTGTTCAAATGTCTGCATACCCTTAGTTCTTAATACTGTGTATTGCCCCCTTTAGCATCAATGACAGCGTGCAGTCTTTTGTAATAGTTGTCTATGTGGCCCCGAATTCTTACAGGTGGTATAGCTGTCCATTCGTCTTGGCAAAATGCCACCAGGTCATGCAAAGTCTTTGGTCGTCTTGCATGAACCGCACGTGTGAGATCTCCCCAGAGTGGCTCGATGATATTAAGGTCAGGAGACTGTAATAGCCACTCCAGAACCTTCACCTTTTTCTGCTGTAACCACTGGAGGGTCAACTTGGCTTTGTGCTTAGGGTCATTGTCGTGTTGGATAGTCCAAGAGCGTCCCATGCGCAGCTTTCGCGCAGAAGAATGCAAATTGTCTGCCAGAATTTTCTGATAACATGCTGCATTCATCTTGCCATCAATTTTCACAAGATTCCCCGTGCCTTTAGAGCTCACACACCTCCAAAACATCAGTGAGCCACCACCATGCTTCACAGTGGGGATGGTATTCTGTTCACTATAGGCCTTGTTGACCCCTCTCCAAACATAGGGCTTATGGTTGTGACCATAAAGCTCTATTTTGGTCTTGTCATTCCAAATTGCAGTGTGACAGAAGCTTTGAAGCGTGTCAAGGTGTTATCGGGCATATTGTAACCAGGCTTTTTTGTGGCATTGGCACAGTAAAGGCTTCTTTCTGGCAACTCGACCATGCAGCTCATTTTTGTTCAAGTATTGTTGTATTGTGCTCCTTGAAACAACCACACTGTCTTTTTCCAGAGTAGCCTGTATTTCTCCTGAGGTTACTTGTGGGTTTTTCCTTGTATCCCGAACAATTCTTGCGGCAGTTTTTCCACTTCTTAATAAGTGATTGAACTGTACTGACTGACATTTGCAAGGTTTGGGTATCTTTTTACATCATTTTCCATCATTATAAAGTTCCATTACCTTGTTACGCAGGTCTTTTGACAGTTTATTTTCTGCTCCCCATGGCTCAGTGTCTAGCCTGCTCAGTGCATTCACGTGAGAGCTAACAAACTCATTGACTATTTATACACTGACACTAATTGCAATTTACAATTCAAAAAGCCACAGGTGTGTGAAATTCGCCTTTAATTGCCATTTTCATCTGTGTGTGTCACCTTGTGTGTCTGTAACAAGGCCAAACATTCAAGGGTATGTAAACTTTTGATCAGGGCCATTTGGGTGATTTCTGTTATCATTATCATTCAAAAAGGAGCCAAACAACTATGTGATAATAAATGGCTTCATATGATCACTATCCTTAAATAAGACAATTTTTTTTGCATGATCAGTCATATTTTCAAAAACCAAAATGTCACAATTTCTGCCAGAGTATGCAAACTTATGAGCACAACTGTATATCGAAACAGCTAATGAGCATTTTTGAATGAACAGATCATTGATACATTGTGAAATATCTGATTTTCTGTAAGATGTGTTTTATTTTTACACATTTGGAACCAAAGGCCATGTATATTGGATTTTTTGTTTATGGCAGCAATTTCATGTTACTAATAAAGCTTTTACTGCAGCAATTGTCACTCACTAATTTTTTCTCTGAAAAAAAGTACTTTTTTCAGAGGCAGGGTCATCGTGGAGTTGTGGACCCTTTGTCACTTCCCGATTTCAACATGTCCCTGTAACACAATATCCTTGTAACAAAATTTTTGCTACATCAGCCTGAATCAAATGACTTTTGCAGTGTAAGGGGTTCTGTCCAAAAGGGAGGTTTTCATTTTTTAATGTAACAGTACATTGTGATAAGAGAGTCTTGAGTAGGAAATTGTTGTGGTTGTCAGTCATTTTGGAATGACATGGAGAGAGAAGGCAGAGTAGGGGATCACAGCACCTCGTTCAGCCAGATTAACCCAATGTTCAACATGGACCAGGAACTGAGCAGGAGTGACCTGCACACTCTTCAGTGCAGCGGTAAGCAGGGGTGGAACTTGGGGACAACTTGGCTAAAATGTTGCCTTGTATGTATTTAATGTGTTAAGGGTCTGGGGATTCAATGGTACTGAGCTATTTGTGTGATTTTTCTCATATTCCACTCCTGGTAGAAGGGACATAGGGGCATTTCTTATTTCAGCCTATGTTGTTTACCCAATTAACACTACACTGGTACAAAGAGAGGCCATTCCAACTCATTTGGTGCTAGCCACGGCAGGATATTTGGGTGTCAAATCCACCCGTTCCTAAAATGTATGCGGGCTTGAGTGTTCTATGACTGTGACTTGGATTAAAGCAAAATGAAACAATGTATATAATTTTATTATCAAGTTTATTTATTCTAAATAAATTTTAACCTTCTGGGAGTTGAGCCTTGTAAGAGACATTAACTGTGAGGGATGCAGATGTACACACAATATTTGAAAGTGGTGGTGGGGACAGAAACAGTGAAGAAGTGAACAGATAAAGCTTTATGGGTGCTGTTGTTAAACTACACTACTCAAAAAATGAAAGGAACACTTGAATCACACATCAGGTCTCGATGAATGAAATTAAAGATCATTCATATTATATTAAAGATCAAAATCTTTGTTGTATATTGTGTAAGTCGTTAAGAACAAAATTACGTAACAATGGTCAATGGAAACTAAAATCACCAACCGATTGAGGGTTGGATTCAAACTCACACTGAAAATCAAAGTAAACTATTGAAATCACAGGCTGTTCCATCATCAGTGAATTTCATCACAGCCACTCGTAATGTGACTCAGTAGTGTGTATGGCCCCCATGTGCCCGTTTATACTCCCGACAATGTCTGGGCATGCTTCTGATGAGACGGCAGATGGTGTCCTGGGGGATCTTCCAGACCTGGATCAGGGCACCAGTGAGCTCCTGGACAGTCTGTGGTGCAACTTGGTGGTGTCAGATGCACCGATACATAATTTCCCAGAGGTTCTCATTTGGATTTAGGTCTGGGGAACTTGAGGGCCTGTCAATGGCATCAATGCCTTCGTCATCCAAGAACTGCCTACACACTCTGGCCACATGAAGCCGGGCATTGTTCTGCACCAGGAGGAACCCAGGGCCCACTGCTCCAGCGTAAGATCTGACGATGGGTCTGAGGATTTCATCCTGGTACCTAACAGCAGTCAGGGTACTGCTGGCTAGCACGTGGAGGTCTGTGCGACCCTCCAAGGATATGCCTCCCCAGACCATCACTGACCCACCACCAAATCGGTGGTGACATTGCAGACAGCATAATGTTCACCACGGTGTCTCCAGACTCTTTTACATCTTTCACAGGTGCTCAGTGTGAATCTGCTCTCATCTGTGAAGAGAACCGGGCGCCAATGGCTGAATGTCAATTCTGGCGTATGCCAAACGAGCCAAGAAGAACTTGAGAAGAATCCGTCAGGAAGGATTAGGAGAGAGCAATTGTCTGTGGCAACCACCTGCAAAACCATTCCCTTTTTGGGTGTTGTCTTGCTGTTTCCAGTGCAGCTGCTGTGACTTTCATTTGCACCAAAACAGGTGACATTGATTCACAATCGCTTATGCTTCATAACTGGACATATTGATATCCCTGATCAATAATTGACTTGGTGTTATACTGTGATGATTTCGTGTTCCCTTAATTTTTTTGAGCAGTGTACTTTTATAGTTTGTGTTTGGCCAAAAATAACAACAGCAGCCATAAAGGTTTATCAGTGTGCAGATCTACAAGCAGCACTAAATTCTAACTCTATTTTCTGGGCGCATACACGTGCTGTAGAAACTTGCAGGATGTAGTGTAAGTGCTATGGACTTAGATCAACAGCCTGTCTTTCTACATTGTGGGAGACATTGAGGAATGGCCAGAAGAGGGCGGCCATGTTTGTGGGTTTGTTGAGACAATTCATATTCCATTTTTCCATATTATAAATGCAGACCGGTAATCCTTCCCTCTTGACACTCTGTTTATTGGAATGGTTTAAACAGTATGATCTATTTTTTGCCTTCAGATGGGTTGGGGGGATTTCTTTCTCCATACATTTACATTTCACATTGTAGTAGTTTAGCAGATGTACTTGGTTTGGTTATGTACTGGGTTATTTTTAATGTGTTATTTGATAGTGGGGAAAGACAAAGGACAATTTTTGCTGAGAGAGTAGTGGGCCAGAAGCAGTGACTCAGACCATTTTACCACTCCAGGATCATTTCAGAACTGCAAGAGTGCCTAGGGAGTTGGTCACAGGTCAGCAACTCTACTGTAGTCCTTGATTGCTGAAGGCACTTCATGTTTTTCCTTTAGCCGACGTGGAGGATTTAGGCAATCACTAAATAGATCAATTAACTTGCAGGACAAAATCTTGCAGTACCTGATGTGGGTGGATTGGAATTTGACTTTAAATGTTGTTCGTGTACTTATCAACATGTTTCAGATTTAAAACCAGCAAAGGCCAGAAGGGGAAAGAAATGTTTGAACGTTATCATCATTTACCTCATCTTTCTGACTGCAGTGAATGCCTTCCTCCTTTACAAAGGTACATCAACAGACATTGGCTTGCTTCATGTTCAGGCTGAAGTTAATTCAAAAGCATGCTGGTCTAATATGGTAAATGAAAAACAGTTTTCCCATGACATCTAACACGTATGACTTATATGTGTGTGTGTGTGTCTGTATGTGTGTCTGTATGTATGTGTGTGAATGTTTGTGTGTGTGTGTGTGTGTGTGTGTGTGTGTGTCTGTGTATCCCTCGTCCAGTCTTTTCAATGGAATCCAGAAATGTCTTCTTTCCTAGCTCCAAGGCAGAGAAGCAATGGTTTGACAACAACATCCTGCCGGTAAGAATGCATATATACAGTAAACGCACAAATGTAGTGGAATTGACGATTTCTCAAATAAGTGTTTAATTTACTGTGCGCGTAAAAGGACTATGCAAAATCCATTCACAAACCTGTGTCATTGTCTGCTCTAACTACCAAAAAAGGAGTAATGCAAGGAAACAGTGTGAGTCATAACAAGGACTATGAGACTAGTCATATAATACAAATAACTTTATTTTATCAATGAAAACAATAAGGCCATACTGGTCATTATAACAATACTTAATGAACAAAGCATTTGTCTAAACATGAATCAGAGAGGCTGGCTGTGAAAAGAGGCATGACCTAAATGTCCCTAAACCAGAAGACTGATAAAGACAGAAAAATATAGAAGGAAAGAGTGACAGAGAGAGGGAGTGAGGGGTAAAGAAAGAGAAAGAACAAGGGAGAGGATTGAAGTTATCACCACGAAGAACAGGAACCAATAAAAATAATTGATAAGTGACCCCGCCTCGTTTTTATAACCATAAGTTAACTATTTGAATTCCAACTGGGAATTGGAATTCAATTGTCTGACCAATCAAGTAACTTTCTGATATGATATTCAACCTGTGCATGTGATGTCACAGACTGTTTTACAGAGGTGATAGAATGGGTATGGCTAGTTCCTGTGCCAGCACCAAATAAATCCTTGGATACAGTGTTGATATGAATCAGGGGGTTCACTCCCCCCTCTACATACACACCTCAGAAACATTGAAGGAACTTGCATTGGATCATCTCTTTTGATACTGTCTATCGGTGGCCAATTGCTGGAGTGATGGCCAGCAAGGGCTAACAGATCATAACATCTGGGTTCTATTGGACCTGCTGACAGTACTCTTGGAAGATCTTCTGGAACAGAGTGAGGAGAAGTTAAAAATATCATATTCAGGGGGCATTATCGGTGTAACGAAATACCACAGGCACAGAAGCTGGTTTCTTGTGCATTGTACAGCAGGTTTATTGAAATGACTGTAATAACAGGGTAGACTTGAAGACATGTTCAAAAGGCAAAACAAGGTCCAAACACTCCAAAAACGAGAGAAAGGCTAAGATACAAAAGGGAAATTTAGAATCTAGGACAAAAAGGTCTAAAACAAGAAACACTGGTCAGTACACGGGAATATCAACTACATCACTGGAAGAAAAGGCTTAGTAAAGTGTTCAGTGAACCAGCAATACCTCACAAAGTAGAAGAGAACTTGAACTGAATAAAACAGGGGAGATGATGGGGACAGGTGTGCAAAGAAACAGGTGAAACTCATGAAGGTAATGGGGGGGTGGCTAACCTGAGCATAGATATAAACTAAATCAGAACACAAACTAAACATAGATATACAATCAACTAGAAGAGAAACTGAAGAACATAGAAATACCAAAAACTGGATCAGAAGAACATCAAAATACAAAACTATCACGAAATACAAGACAATCACGAAAAACAAAACCCAAAACAAACGGTAAAACAACACAGAACCTTACAATCAGCAGATATGATACAGAAAGTGAGGTTCAAAATCTTTGTCAGACACTACAGTAGAACAGTGGTATGTATTGTGAATGGACACAAAACACAAAAGATTAGCTGATTTGTGGATACTGGAAAGTTTGAAATCACCTGACACCTGTGATTTATGGATGGCTTCAGACATGGTTGGTTCTCTCCAGTTGAGTGGGAAAACAGAAAACCTTTACAGGGATAACGAAAAAATAAAACAGGAGAAAACAGGGAAAGGTTGATATGGGTGGTGGGTTTCCAGGAAGAACAGAAAATGGAAAGCAAAAAAAAAATGTTACGGGGGATTAGAAAGGATGCTGGTAATGTCATATGCTAATGTCTATTTGCAATAGTCTAGCCACCTAATAATAAATAAAACCACGTTCTTTTGGAGAATGTCCAGGAGGAGGACCTCCATGTCCTTGCCAGAAACAACAGCCTGGAGACTTCCGCTATAAGAGGAGAGCTGCAGAGTTTACAGGTCCAGGTCAATAGCCTCTGTGGGGAGGATGGACAGCTAGATCAACTGAAGATGGACCTGGGTGTGATCAACACCAGCAATACTGTGCTTCAAGAGAAAGTGAACGCAATCAGTTTGCTTGAAGGTAGCTACATTTAGACATGGCAGGACTTCCAGGTTAATAACAGATATTACATTCCATATGAGATTTGAGCACATGTGGATGTAATGAGTTGCAGTGCAATCTGCCCGGGGGTTGTATGAGATTAGCATGACATTTTTTTTCTAATGTATACTTTACAAAGTATACATTAGGAAACAAGAGCATTGTTACACTAATAATGCGGTTTTGTTCTATTGCAGCTAAACCAGGCCCTCAGGGACCCACTGGTAAGTTTCCTCATCCTTAGTGCAACAACCACAGAAGATAACGAATAAATAAAACAAATCTCCTCACGCCAAAAGCTTGTAATTCAAATGTTATTTGACGTTGTGGTTTCCCTAGGTCCATCTGGTATGAAGGGGGAGCCTGGTGCACAAGGAGAAAAGGGAGACACAGGTGAGTTTACCTAAAGCGCTACAATGCTCCATTGTAGTGGCATCACTGTGTCACTGCAATAGCTCAGAACCTGTAAATAAGAGTGGCAATATTGTATGTAGCATTAGCTTTCTTCCCTGACTACTCAAACTGGAGTCTTCTGTTGTCACACTGTTAGCTACATACGTTATTTCAGTCTGAGCCTTTTTTCAGTGCAGACGTTAAGGAAACGTCCAAAGGAGAAAGTGTTGTACAAAATAACGCAATGAGTAATTAGATCATCTCCAAAAAAAACCAGAGTATCAAAAGCCAATTTACAATTTTCATAATGTTGCTCTACTGTACCTACATGGCATGGTGTATGGCAAGGGTATTTAACTCTTACACTACGAGAGATGTATCCTGCTGGTTTTCTGTTCTACCTCATCATTAATTGCACCCATCTGGTGTCCCAAGTTTAAATAAATCCCTGATTAAGGGGTTGCAATGAAAAAAATGAAGTGCCAGATTTGAATACCCCTGGTGTATAGCTACTGGCCGGAACAAGAAGTGTGGGAAGTCAGGCAATTAGCTTTCAGCACCTTGTCGGTCCTGTAATGATCTGTCCACTGATGACCTGTCATCTCCAGTCAAGAGTAGAAGATGTGGAGGATGAGGAGTGCGCTTGACTCTCTTTTTCATAATAACCCACTGCATAGTCAATGCATTGACATTTACCCCGAATGAAGTCTCAATCAAGGATGGACTTTCACACAGGCTAACAGATTACCCTGTGAGTCTGAGTCTGGCATTTTCCAATAGGTCGTCCTAACCAAATGCCATCCTTTATCAAACTATACCATGGACGCTAACTACCCCCGTTTAGCAGGCATTGAACATGAAGCCAGTTTCAGTCAGGTAGCATGGACAATTGTCCCTTTTCAAGGCATTACGATTGTCTTGTTTGTCATAACAAAAGTCGTTGAGGAGAAGTTAGGCATCGTTCAGACTCAACATCAACGATGTTTCATACAGACCTTTCTCTGTCTAGTCAGTTGTACTGTGTCCAGCACTATGGCTAGTTCCAAGTAATGATTTATTGTGATTCACTGAATGATTAAGTGAACAGCATATAGAGTAGTGTCTGCTGTGTGTTGCAGGTGAGACAGGACAAAAAGGAGACACTGGAGTTGATGGCCTGCCTGGAGCCAAGGGAGAACCAGGAGATCCAGGGCCCAAAGGTGACTCACCTAACTCTTACTAAAGACAACTTAAGACTATGACAGCTTGATTCAATCACACTCCTATATTTACTCTGTAGCCAATGGTCAAATAAATCAAAGACTGGTTTTGTGTAATAGCTACAGTACTACCAGATTTACCTGTCATATTTCAGTGTGGAGGCATGGGTTAAATATACAGCTCCGGAAAAAATTAAGAGACCACTGCACCTTTTTCTTTCCTTTCCAAAAAAGTCAAAAAGGAAGGTTTTGAGTGAGGAACAGAAGGGTTAAAATTAAGAGACCACTGCAAATTGAACGCTTCTGTTCCTCACTCAAAACTTTCCTTTTCAACATTTTTGAAAAGGAAAGAAAAAGGTGCAGTGGTCTCTTAATTTTTTCCGGAGTTGTATAGTCAAGAAAAAATCTGTGTAAACTTTGCTCTGGTGGTTTTCAATTAATCCCAGCCTAAACCGTATGCATTAACCTTAATATAAAGAATTACACGAGACATTTTGATATATCTTTAATGTCATAACAACAGAAGCTCACAAAGAGTTCTCTTGTATTTCCACCACTAATCCTCTGCCCACACTGAACTTCACAATATGTTCATGTTTCAGGAGAAGATGGAGCCCCTGGGAGATCAGAAGAAGTACCAGGTAAATCCAATAATCACACAGAGCCTAGGATTAACCCTGTTTGAGTGGTGGAGAACATGGTGGATAGGTTTATTATTATCATGACAATTCACCTGGGTTATACTCACGTAGAACCCTCTCCACAAAACGTTCCACATGGGTATGAAAAAGTAGGTATCCTACAGTGACAGCCGCGGAGACATTTTGTAGCGAACATCACTTAGCACTCCACACTCACATCTCTCTGCACACAAGTGGACAGGCTGGGACTATTTCACCATCATTTGGTTGAATTATTAGGGAGCTCTTTTAGTCTAGGAGACAGTCAGAGGCTGGGTTAATTATTAACAGTGTCACAGGGGCCAGTTCTGCAGGTGAAGCTGGGTGATTCAGTGCCAGGAGCACTGAATATTGCCCCGTTTTCATTATGACTCTCCCCCCACCCTATCAGTCACAGAGCAAATGGACGTTGTACACTTGATATCCCGCACAATCCCAAATAAAAGAGGCTCTTGATTCATACTTGGTTTCCTGAACTTGGTTCTGGGTTGCAAAAAATACCTAACTCTTCAAAAGCTTTCATGGAGAGACGTTAATGCATTTTAAATGTTTAATGTATTGCTTGTGCATACAATTTAAAAATTTCAACTTGCTGCTGTAGGCTTGTTCATGTTATTCAAACTACAAACACATTTCCTACTGACAATACAATTCCAGTGGAAATTTGAGGAAAGATTCACACACTGATTTCATCAGTGAGAGTTCAGTCAGATGTCATGACTTGCATGAATCCATCAATACATACAGCTCCAGAAAAAATTAAGAGACCACTGCACCTTTTTCTTTCCTTTCCAAAAAAGTCGAAAAGAAAGGTTTTGAGTGAGGAACAGAAGGGTTAAAATTAAGAGACCAATGCAAATTGAACGCTTCCGTTCCTCGCTCAAAACTTTCCTTTTCAACCTTTTTGGAAAGGAAAGAAAAAGGTGCAGTGGTCTCTTAATTTTTTCCGGAGCTGTATGTGTATTCCTAGGCATTACTGATTAAACACTGCGCATACAAATTTCAATGGAGCACACAAATAATCATATTATGACATTAATTCACATTCATTATTTAAATACATTAATGATGTGGAGGTAAAAAAGTTAGGTGATTGGCTAACTAAATACTCAAGTAGGCAATCAGATTAGACCAAACCCGGGATAAAAAAAACATCTTGGCATTTTAGAACTATTGTTTGTATTATGATGCCATTTTAAAGTAGGCCATAGGTACAATAGACCATGAGAAGATTACACATTATTTTGTATGTTTTGTTAGATGAAAATAGTAAAAGAAATTCTCAAGGAAACTCACATCATTCCAATCCCAAGTTTGCAAGACACTGCCAAACATTCTCCCTGCTTTCATCCGTTCTCTGTCACCTCTGATTTTTCCTGAATGTGGTGCAGCCTTCCTCTGCCTCACAACTAAACACCAGGCCACCAGGTCTTGTAGCACACTTTAAAGCAACGTTATTGTAAGAGTTAAATATCCAATTTTGGGCTCCTGCTTTAGATACGTCTTGTATGATTAAGAATAAAAGTGTTCCTAGCATTGAAGTTAGGTGTTCTACAAATATGTATCTTAAAATATATTTTCCCAATAAGAAAAATGAGAAGAAAAGAACAAATTTTTCTAAGACTTCGGAAGAATGTTTAGTTCTTCCGAATCTATGTCTTGGGCCCTAGGAAGGAAAATCTAAATCCAGTCTTGTCAACAGAGAGAAAATCTAATCAGGTTAATTGACAGCAATTCTAGAGAATTTTGGCATTGCATTTGATTTTGCATATTTAACAATAAATCAGAGAAAAAACATTGTAATTGCACAGCTTACTTTACAATAAATGTATGTATGAAAAAAATTAGGAAATGTCATCTGGAATTGGTCCAGGTCTTCGACAAGGTCCCCAAACTAGGAGACTTTATGCTCGGGAGTGGTATTAGGCCAGTAGCAGAAGGCTTTATTCCCTTACGCCCAATAATAAGTAGGAACGGGACTCATGACTGTGGACTAAAGCAGCCTATTTTGGTTAATAGCATCATAAAATAAAAAAAAATTCAAACAAAATGTACGTTTAATTTTATCATATATTACGGTAATGAATAAATCATTAATGCCTGGTAGTCTTTGCCCTTTTGCAATTTCTACTAAACTAACATATATTTTTCTGTGTCTCACTGCTATGGCACATTGAAACACATTGTTTAATGGTCATTCTGAATGAATTCACATGTAGCTCCGGTGGCGAAAGTCACAGACAATTACTGCTTTTTCCCTCGACTCTGTACTACAGAATACGTAACTGACTGGTTCGTAGCTTAAATGGTTCTGCAGCACAGCATGCCTCATAGTGCCAGATTTGCACCAGATGGACACATTAAACAGAATAAGGAAATCATTGCTCGGAGTGGTCCAATGGGCTATGTGGTTGCCTCCAGTCTTTACCATAGACACACATAATTTTTTTTATCACAGAGCATAATGACCTCAAGCTGTCTCACCAGCGAAAAATACTGGTTTTCTTAACAATATGACTTGCTCAAATGAGCTAGTGTCATTTTATACACTTCCCCATTTTGACCTTCTCTGTTTCGATTCCTGTTGACCCACAATATTGATAGACTATCAGATGATCAGCATTGTGAAATATGTGTATTTTTGTTCCTCAGCATTGAAATAAGAAGTGCTGACAAACACATTTTGTACCTCCTCTGTATTTTAATCTGTAGAACCACAACTTCAACTATAACCTTTTAAACATTATGAGGGCAACGATTTTTAACACTTGTGGCCAGTGGTATGGTGCCGGAGAAAATCTGACGAAAAGCCATGGTTTTGTGTATGTACATTGTGATTCTCTGGATGGTCGTGTGAAGCGTGTCTGTGTAACGGCTGTATAGAGTGTCTCTGATCTTGTGTTGTACCCACGATGCAGCCGTTAACTGCTCAGGACCACCTGGCCCACCAGGACCACAGGGACCCAAGGGGGTTATGGGACACAGTGGTAAGTCTGCATGGTTGTGGACTTCTAGACTAACCAAGAACCTTTGCTTTCTAGACCTTTATACTTCGTCTGCACATATGAAGGGCTCATGTGTAAACAACCAATTTTCAGTCCCCAACAATAATCTGGACCTGGTCTCTCAAATGTATTATCATTAATGACCCCTAACCTTTACCTCCCAAACTCTTCCCAGGGCCACCTGGGATACCAGGCCTGAAGGGGGACAAAGGGAACACTGGTAAATAATTTTTGACACATTTGAATTTTTTCCAAAGACAGGCCATTTGGATTTTTTAGTGTTTTATGTATGGAAACATGTGTGTGTGCGTGTTTGTGTTTCAGAGTATGTATATGTCTGTGCATTTTCATTTATACTGTAAGTAGCACTAGAGTGAGCATAACAAAGTGCCCTGTGAATTTTCCAGGATCACAGGGTCGGGTTGGTGAAAAGGGGTCCCCAGGTTTGAAGGGGGACACTGGTGCAGTGGGAATACGTGGACCCATAGGAGCAACAGGTGAGTTTCTCTCTGCATCAGAACATTTGGACGCTGATCACTATGTCTGTCGAACTATGGATTCCTGCGCTGACATTTATTTTTACTGTCTTCCCATAGGATCGAGAGGACCAGCTGGTGAAAAAGGACAGCCAGGTTTGTGTTTGTGTGTTTATGTACGGTGTGTGTGTGTGTGTGACTTGTCGGCCTGTTTAATTTCAACATCTCTATGTCCTAGGTGTTCCAGGGTTGAAGGGAAATCCTGGAGAACAAGGTCCCCGTGGTGAGAAGGGTGAGGCAGCAAAACCAGGTAAGCGTGTCAGGCTGTGTGTGCAGTATGACGAGGCAGTAGGCCATAGAGTTTGAAATGCCACAGACAAAAATTGAGCAAAAGATCTGTCAGCCTCCCCTTGAACAAGGCATTATATTGGAATACTGGCTGATCTATATTGTGACCCTATTTCCATTTCACACTACTGTACAGCTTACACAGTTATGTCGAACAAGACAAACATAGGCAGTGGGCAGAGTTCAGCTGAAGCTAGGGCATGTCAAAGTTACGGGGTGAAAGAGGAGATTTCTATCCAAACTATTAAACGATTATTACAATCTTACCCCCTCTGTTGCTACTGTCAACATTCTAACTGGTGAATCCTAATTATAACCTATACATTCTAACGGTGATTTGGGTGGAATCCCAGACAGCAGCCTACATAAATCGAGTCTAGCCTAGTTTGCACCCTGTTCTCCTCCTCTCTTCAAACCTATATTTGTCAATTAATTTCAACCAAAACAAAATAGTGCAGTCATATTTTTATGTAGTTATCATCACAATCAGAAATACACTCACCGGCCACTTCATTAGGTACACCTTGCTAGTATTGGGTTGGACTCCCATTTGCCTTCAGAACTGCCTTAATTCTTCCTGGCAAAGATTCAACAAAGTTATGGAAACATTCCTCAGAGATTCTGGTCCATATTGACATTATAGCATCACCAGTTGCTGCAGATTTGTTGGCTGCACATTCATGATGCCAATCTTCCATTCCACCATATCCATGATGCCAATCTTCCATTCCACCACATCCATGATGCCAATCTTCCATTCCACCACATCCATTATGTGAATCTTCCATTCCACCACATCACAAAGGTGCTCTTGGATTGAGATCTGGTGACTGTGGAGGCCATTTGAGTGCAGTGAAGTCATTGTCATGTTCAAGAAACCAGTTTGGGATGATGTGAGCTTTGTGACATGGCGCGTTATCCTGCTGGAAGTAGCCATTAGAGGATGGTACACTGTGGTCATAAAGGGATGGACATGGTAAACCACAATACTCTGGTAGGCTGTGGCATTTAAACAATGCACAATTGGTACTAAGGGGCCCAAAGTGTGCCAAGAAATGTTCCCTCACACCATTACACCACCACCAGCCTGAACCATTGATACAAGGCAGGATGGATCCATTCTTTCATGTTGTTTACATCAAATTCTGACCCTACCATCTGAATGTCGCAGCAGAAATTGAGACTCATCAAACCAGGCAATGTTTTTCCAATCTTCTATTGTCCAATTTTGGTGGGCCTGCATAAACTGTAGCCTCAGTTTCCTGTTCTTAGCTGACAAGTGTCACCCAGTGTGGTCTTCTGTTGCTGTAGCCCATCTGCTTCAAGGTTCAACATGTTGTGTGTTCAGAGATGTGTGGTAGAAATTTTCTTATTTCATAGTACAATGAAATCATATTAACTGTGCTCTTCTGCATACCTTGGTTGTAACGAGTGGTTATTTGAGTTACTGTTGCCTTTCTGTCAGTTCCAACCAGTCTTTTCCTCTGACTTCTGGCATCAACAAGACATTTTCGCCCAACTGCCGCTCACTGGATATTTTCCCTTTTTCTGACCATTCTCTGTAAACCCTAGAGATGGTTGTGTGAGAAAATCCCAGCAGATCAGCACTTTGTGAAATACTCAAACCAGCCCGTCTGGCACCAACAATCATGCCACTTTGAAAGTCATTTAAATCACCTTTCTTCCCCATTCTGATGCTTGGTTTGAACTTCAGCAGATTGTCCAGACCATGTCTACATGCCTAAATGCATTGAGTTGCTGCCACTCGATTGGCTGATTAGATATTTGTGTTAACGAGCAGCTGAAAAGGCATACCTAATGAAGTAGCCGGTGAGTGTATTTTATTTATATTTTGATAATTGAAAGTATCATGGCAATATTAGAAAGTTTAAAATACGGTATGGAGTTTCTAGTAGGCTCTACAATTAGAGTTGATTCTCTGACCCTTATTGACTGTAGGCTCAATTAAGAGCTGATACACTTTGGAAACCACATACATTCCCAATAGCCTAATATTCCTCTTCTAAGACAGATTTGTGCTGGTGTGCATTTTCTGACGTAAATATATATGCAAATAGGATACATATTCATCTAACTAAATATTCATGTGAATATTCATTGGGCTAAAGCCTGAAATACAGCACAATTCATTTAACATGTGCATGCATAAGTTATTTTCAAATATCTTTGCGGTGACAGTGAACGTGCGCATCTCTGGCGGGGGGAATCGTGGGAGAGTGGAGGTGCTCTGGTTGGGGGAGTGGGGTACAGTGTGTGACGACAGCTTCGACGTAGTGGATGGGACGGTGATCTGCAAGATGCTGGGGTACCAAAGAGCCACTTCAGTCTTCACTGGCACTCCTGGTGAGTCAGGGCTCTGCCTTATCAATACGCTCATTCTTCCTCTGGCTTTACTCTGACAGTTCTCAGAATGGATGGCCAGATTCTGCAACAAAAAGTACATATTAGTTATTTCCCAGAACGCCACAGAGCTTTTGCCATTGCCCCCTAGATGTCCTTAGGTCCCCCTGGTTGCTGGGGAGATCCCCTGGTTGAGTTTTTGTTCCCTGTGCTCACTGTGCATTGCTTAATCTCATGGAATTTGCTGTGTGTTTTATTTTTTTCAGGAGCTGGTAAGATCTGGTTGGATGACCTGGGCTGCACGGGCACAGAGAAGTCTATTTTTGATTGCAGGCACAACGGTGTGGGAATAAACAACTGTCAACACAGCGAGGACGCAGGGCTCCAGTGTGCGTGACTGTGGCATGTGACCCCAGGAGGAGAGACGCCCTTTCAGTCATAGACACACATACTGTATATTAACATGCTATAGATCGTAGTTATGGGAGACACACCCACACAGTTGTGATTCTGTACAGTGAAAGTGAGTCACCCCTGTAATAGTTGTAGTAGGGTTTTAGGCTGGACTCAAGACCTATCTCTGAGGGAATTTAACTTTGGGATGAAAAGCTACTGAATAAAAACTGCAATTCTGCTTTGATTTGAATTGTGCCCGTTATTGATACAAGCTTGTCGTTTAACCAACGTTGCTCAGGCCAACCTGTAATTATGCTGGTACTAAGGAGTGTATACAGGACCCATGACATTTCATAAATCAGCTTAGAGACTCCCTCCCCCATACACACACCAATAAGTCAAAAGTCGGTCTGAATGGCAATGCCTCTTGAGTGGTCCACTGTATTGAGGTAAACATTGCTTCACAACACTGCTGCTCAGGCATGTTCAACTACAAACCATGAGGACGGTGGACGGAAATAACTGGAGTTTAGTTTAAGAAATGTATTCAAGAATAAGGGACCAGTGGTGTCATGCAGCTTTGTAAGCTTTGTTTTAAATAATAACCAGTTGTAAAAAATATTAATGTAAGTTGCTGATAGGCTAGTTAATCCTTCTTCAGGCGGCTTATTTGCCCATTTAAAGCTCTGGCCACAGCTGTTAGTATAGGCGAATTCAGCAACACTATTTGGGTATGAGTCAACAGAATGGTAACCTCTAAAAGCGAGATTTTCACCAAGCATTTACTTCAGTGAATTTGCTCACAAGTTAAACAAAAACCTGACGGGTCTGTGTTGTAGAACGAGGTGCTATTCACTTAGGACACAAACTGCCGCCTGCTTCCAGGGGAGCGACAGAGAGCTTGAGTCACGGCCCATCCGTCTTTGACAAGTTCCCTTTAGGGGACAAGAGCCTGAGTCACCTCCATAGACACCTCCATCATCCATCCCAATAAGTGGCACTCTTCTCCCATCATCCTTCCATCTCTCTCCATCTATATGCTGGGGGAGTAGACCGGGCATATTAAAACACAATGTGCTGATTATTATTCAGCAGCCTCGTCTCCGTCTCTCCAGGGACTCCTGGTCTCGGTGAAGCTGGGAAATAAACATGAGGGGGTCTCTCCCTCATTCATTAGCCAGTCGAACCCGGGGTCGCCCCGGCCCACTCCCTGACCCCCAGACCACCGAGTGTAATTGAGGGCTAACACAGATAAATAAATGATAGCAGGGAGGGAGGGCAGGAGTGGGGGCGGGTAGAGACAGAATGGCTAATGAGGCTGGCCTCCTGGTCCTCCACACATCTGAGCAGTCAGAGACATACGCTAAGACTGGTATTCACGACCCATTTCTGCCTATCGTCATCAGAACCGACTGTATATAGATTCCTAAAGGTTAAGAGAAATATGCAGAACACAAACATCTATAGTACTCCATAAGAAGGGTTTGAATTACATAATGACTCTTAATCAATCTACACACAATAGAAGGGTTTGAATTACATAATGACTCTTAATCAATCTACACACGATATCCCTTAATGACAAAGGGTAACACGTTTTTAGAAATTTGTGTTAATTTTGTGAAAATTTAAAACTGAAATAATCATCCAGACCCCTTTGCCATCACACAACAAATTGAGCTCAGATGTATCCTGTCTTTTGATCATCCTTGAGATATCTCTAGAACTTTATTGGAGAGCACCTTTGGCAAATTCAATTAATCGGACGTGATTAAGAAATCGACACACCTATTTATAAAAGGTCCCATGCTTTACAGAGAATGTCAGACCTTGAGCGGATCTATAAGGAAGAATGAGAGAAACTGCTTAGATCCAGGTGTGCGAAGCTGGTAGAATCGTTCACAAGACTTGAAGCTGTGATTCCTGCCAAAAGTGTTTCTATAGAGTTTTGAATGAAATGTCTGAATTCATCTTTCTGTGAGCTACTTCAGTTTTTTATTTTCAATAAATCGTCACAAATTTCCAAAACCCTTTTTTCCGCTTTCTCATTATGATTTATAGTGTGTAGATGAATGGAGATGTTTTTAATCAACTATACATTAAGTCTGCCATAAAATGTGTAGAAAGTTTATAATAACAAAATGAGGAGAAAGTGAAGAGGCACTGACTACAAAAGTATGGTTTGTGTGAATACACCTAATTTAACACCAACGCCTAGTGTGATGCAGTTCTTCATGAGACACACTATTCAACAGCAGACATTCCTGTCAAGGGTTAAGAACTTCTTCCTTTGGACTAACTTGGTGTGACTGACTGACTGCCTAAATAGCAGTGAATATAAAAGGGTATTACTGTATTGTCTTTAGGTAACCTCTCCTGACTGCTTTTGACCTTGTTTATTATGGCGTGTCAGTGTTTTTCACCATCGCGGGCAGCTCTCCAGCCAAGGTCTGGTGTGTGCTTTTTTGTTTTTCTTCCATTAAGTGGTTGAAGCGCTCTGGTCATCATTCAATTTGTCAGACTGCATTTTTCAACCCTGAACTTTTCAACCACAAATCTTTAGCATTACTCCTTTCTCCCTTAGTGGCCTTTATGAATATAGTTTCATGCCCATTGGACCGTCTATTGATCCAGTATTCTCACTGAGTATGCTGGGAATGTCTTTGTGAACCAGATAGTAAGGCAAACATTAACAGAGTGCCTAGGTTTATAATGATTTTTGAAGATGAAATCCTCCACTGTATTCCATTTAAAGCATGTTATTCGAATCACACAACTTTGTTTCTACTGAAAAAGCACACTTGCAAGTAAAGTGTGTCAGCAATCAGCTAGATACCTCCGCAGTTATGAACGTGACATTAACTGTAACTCCTTACCAAACTGCAGACGTTTTCCTCACTTGTAGAAAAACAGCCTCAGGCTGTCGGAGTGGGCTGTGCCGAGGTGTGACGGTCTCGACCTGTACCCTGTTGGTGTATCCGTGACAGGACAGCGCCCGTGGATCGAGGCCAGCCGGGCACTCCTGCCACGTCGCCCCGTTGTCCGGACGACAAATCATCGATCATTCTCTTTCCCCTGCCGTGAGTCTTGAACAGAAGACAGGGTCAGAGCAGCGCCCTGAGACAGGCTCTGCCAAGACCACTCAAATGCAGACAGGACGCGCCATGCCACGCATTCCAAAAGAACTGCCAGGCATGAAGCCAAGGAAAGCAGTGCCATCTTTTATGGGGGGGGGGTCTTCATTTAAAGGGATACAAAACACTTCATCATTGTATGTCAAGCCACAGTAATTAGTTTGCTTATAAGTGTGTGTCTCTATGTACAGTAACACATAGATACTAGAGCCAGAGATTACCATGTATTATTAACAACATTCTAAAATAATGCATTTTCCAGTTTTTGTCTATCCTGACACAATCTCTCTAAATTATGGAATGTTTTCGGGTTTATCTAGTGCTGTAAATTCCACTACCAAGGTTGCAATGGGAAAAATAGAGCAAAATACTGGTACATACATAGTTGGAGGAGAATTGTCATCACAGTTGTGCACTGTAAGAACAATGTCATGTGTGGTTAACACCCACGGCACTCCCAGAAAGTAACAGGGTTTGAAGCAGTTAAAGTGTGTGTGTGTGTGTGTGTGTAGGGGGGGTCTGTGCATGTGTAACGGTGTAGTAGTGTGAAGGGACCCAGGGATGGTGTGACGAGACACAGCTGGTGATGAGGGGATCAGAGAGCGTGTGTGTGTGTAGGGGGGGTCTGTGCATGTGTAACGGTGTAGTAGTGTGAAGGGACCCAGGGATGGTGTGACGAGACACAGCTGGTGATGAGGGGATCAGAGAGCATCTAGATTTTCTCCTTTAGCTGCTGCCAACACACACCCACTGTCAATTAGCTTACTTTACACCACCATTTCCCTGTATGTACAGCAAGATGAAAATATGTACTGTCAACGTTACGCAACAGGCAATTAGCACCAGTGTCTTTCTTCTCTGAAACATTTCACTGGAGGGGACAGCAACTGAGCAAGCAGTGGCAGCCATCTTGGCCCATGTGGATCCATGGAACCTAAGAGGGAAGCAGCAGGGGTTTTTTGGTGTTCAGCCAGTGTTCTTTTCCAGTAAGCATCTCTTCTACACTAGCTGTTGGGGGTCGAGTGGGGTGGGGGGGTGAATCTCATCATAGTCAATAAAATGTATCACTCCCACAAAACGGTATTATAACGTTTGGATCAATGCGATCATCAATTAAAGTCATCATTAGACTTAATTTGTTGATAAGGGCATTTCGCTGACAAGCTATTACTGGTGAACATGGAGAATGCATACAGAGATGATTAAACACATCAAATCAAACAATTTGGAAAAGTCAGCAGCACACTATTTCCAGTTCAACTAAAGCTTCGAAGTTCCTCAGCTCTTGCTCACTGTCTACTATATAAAGCCAGCCATGTGCAATGAATGTAACTGCATGGCTGAAGCATTGTCACTGGAGTAAATTCATTATCTCAGACCCATGTGCAAAAACAAAACTCACAGGAGGCACTATTTCAATTAAGTGGTCCAGGAATCTACTTTGGAATTTCTTTACATATACAGATTAAGCCTACTCAAAGAATTAAAAATATTTGCAATCGAGAATCTCTATTCAAATTCCTTTTTAGTCAACGATCTTAGTTATCATTTTATGACAATGACATTCAAATACCGCCCCCCCAAAAAAAAGTAAGGCCAGCCCATTCAGTCTCATGTAGTAGCCCATGCTACTCCTCAGGAATGTGTTTAGCGCACAAGCAAGACATACAGTCCCCCTCCCTCGTTGACTTTTACTCGCAGTAACTTCTCATGTTTTCTGTTAGGCTCAGAGGCCACGTTCAGCATTTGACTAAGGCCAATTGCTAAATGCTAACCACGAGCCATAGGTGGTCAGAAAACACAGCATGAGGTGAGTTAGCCATCAGAGATAAAACAAACGGCAAGTGATCGCAAGGCCTAGAATCGCTAGTGTGCCCCCATCTTTACTGCTAGCGTTACAGAGAAGGAAGGAGGACGGCTGTACATACCTTGAAGGAGGACGGCTGTACATACACTGCAAAGAATACACTTTTTACAGTGTTTTATCAGAGCAGAAAGTTCTAGAAAAGACAGAAATCTTGAAAACGCTATGATAAAGATCTAGCAAAAAGCCTGAGAAACCATCTTATTCTGTGTATTTTTTTCTGTAACTTTAACTTTTCTTGAAGAAAATTTGAATGTCTGGTTAGCAAAGTTACATGTGTGTTTTAAAGTTTGTTTCTGGGAATACCTATAAAGGTCCTAAATCTACTGATCCGTGATCCACTGCAGCTTAAAACTATTCCATACGTTAACTTTGTAAACAGGAAGTAGAAGGGCAGAGACTTTGCAGAGATGTAAATGGTGCGTTCTATTTACCTCGGAAGTTGGTACAGTCAGAAAACAAGATGGACGCCCCATTTAAGCCTTTGTTGTTCTTGCCCTTTCAGAATATATACAATGTTTTTCATTGTATTTCTAACCTGTAACCTGGATGAGCGAGTGCTCTTTACCATATTGTAATGTTAACTATAAACGTCATTTTCCTACATTATAACACAGTCTGCTAAATGGCATACGTATAATATCCGTTTTACTGTTGATACAAGGTGCTGCCATCTTGGATTACGAACTCGGGGCTAGTGGGGTTGTTCCGACTTTCCGAGTTGGAATTCCGACTTGAGGGGGCGTTCCAGTTAAAACATCCAAATTAGAACTTGGAAATTCCGACCTCCGAGTACAAATGGAATGCCATATAACTGTAATTTCGCCAGCAATTATACAATCTCTACTCTCTCACAGTAACTATTTCTCACTTTCAAATAACATCTACTCTGATGATTTCAATTAAGTTGTGAAAAAAAATTTCTCACCAGCGCTTTTGTTGTTGATGTTGGTGGTGCGTTTGACCTCCCAGGAGTCTTTGCTCAAGAATACAGTTTGCATTTAAATTGTTAAGGGAAATGTGTTATGTGAACCAAATACATGTGAACCAAATACATTTAAATATTTAAGTCATTGTTATGTAGTGGAAAAATTAGAATTTCAAAATCTACAAAGTTTAAATAAAAGGGGCTATTTCCTGACCACCAAATGGCCCATAGATGGGTCCTGTACACAGCGCCTGATGCTCCATGCCTGGGCACGGTCTTCCCATCTAACTGTAATATCTATTAAACCTCACTGCTATTCCCATTAAAAAAATGAGTCATTTTTTTTATATTCACCTGGGATAGCTGAGTGGGGTCTAATTCAGCCAAACTAATCAAATGGGTTTCTAGCTCATTAAAAGGCCTCATCTGCCATGCGGTGCGCAGTCGCTAACCTTTGAGAGTGGCCCTGTGGGAGACATAGTCTAATTTGTATACCAGCCATGTAATTGGGGATGTTAAAGGGCAAGCAAACAGTACTCTGTGTGGACGGCGGTTTAGTGACAAGGAGTGTCATTATGCATGACTGTTTCCCTTGACTCTCTGAAATCTTAGCAGCATTGGATCAGCAGCATTGTAAAAGTGGTGCCGTGCCTGAATGAATTACAGCCATTGTGGCTAGGTGTGTCTACGCCAACAGTAAATCATAGAGCTCTATTGTGTTTCACAACACCCCAAATTCTGTCCATTGCTGATGATTTTAGCACTTCAATTCACTTTCTCACACACTTGTACCGCTGCAAAATGACCACGGTTCCTCTTCCCTCCTTATCGTTCTCTTTTCTGAATGTTGAGTGGCCGGAGGGATCCTCTGAAGCCGCTAAAGTGGTGAATGTCAAGAAGCGCCCGGTAATGTTAGCGGAAACATTAGTGTGGTGATTATGTGTCAGTGCTAGGCGACAGCGCGCGGCCCGACTCCAGGTGAATGATGGGAAACTCCTGATAGCGGCGGCACGTCCCACGGTCCTCCGATGGCCTGGAGGCGACAACGAGGGTGATGGATTCCCTGCCTGGCTCTGCTGCCGTATTATGAATGGGGACCGTGGATGGAGATGTCACACATCTGAGGAGCCGCGGCTCTGCGTTTACGTCGGATTCACAGTTTTCCCGGGTTTAAATCAGTCGGAGTTGAGCGGAGAGCAGAGACATAACTTAGCCACCATGCCTCTGTCAGAGGTGGACTCTGCCAGGACGCAGTGAATGCAGCTGAGGAACAAAGACCTTTCGCCTGTGAGATTAAAGCAGTGTGTGATTTTCTTTCTGTGGAGTTTGCAACATTGTCTCTGGCTAATGAATCAGCCGGAGACAATGAAAAAAATTCTGAAGGTTTTACCAGAATATTGTTAATATGACTTTGATCTCCTATTCTTCCTCAAAAGTCCCATGTAAAGGTCAGGTACTGCAACTTGTAGTTTTTGCTCTAGGGATTTTGCCTCCTGGCTTCAGTGATGTGTCTGTATACAGTATCACTCAGAACTAAGCTTTATAGAGGAGATTTTATAGTGAGGTTGTAGAATGTAGGAAAGGTTTAATCTTATCTCTTCTGCATCTCTACAGACACACATTTTCATTTCAAAGGGCAGGGACTTGGGTCTTCCTACAACCGTCACAGCTGATCTCTCCCACAGGGCTTCATTGAGATGACACTACATCAAAACAGTACAACCTCAGCATGGACACTCACAGTAATGGACAAGCATTCAGCACTCTTATAGCCAGCACCAAACAAGCACTGAGGCAAAATGTCCAATGAGCCACTACTACAAGTTGTCAAAATGTCTGCAGTGGAAGTTTGCAACATGGGAATATAACGTTTTTGGAACTGGGATGTCATTTTAGCTACTGTTTTGAACACACCTACTGTAGTGTGGTAATGCTTTATACACACAATATACATCCATATGATATAACTACATTTGTGAATTGTATAGGACTACGTAAATTAATGATTAACTAAGTCAATCAAGATGATATCTGAGCGAGTATTATGTAATACGTTTTTAAAATGACTGATTATATTTAACAATCTTGCACACTGTCACGAAGACACAGTATATTAAACTTAACACATCCTTATGGACAGTATCAACATTCCCCTCAGAAAACAAGTTGCAGATAGGCCCAACATGGAGGCAGTTGTGTTATCCTATCAGACATTCCAGGTGACAGTTACAGTATATGGATAATGTAACAAACAGAGCAAGCGATCTCTTTTTTCAGCCGAAAGGGCGAGGCAGGATACAAGAATCTCTTGTTGGGGGTGGGGCTTGCAGCGCTGTAGGTTAGAAGAAATCAGTATGATCTCATGTCATCAAACTTAGACATAATTTGTGAACTTGACTGAAGGAGTGTGTGGACTTCCTGTTAAATGATTTCCCCTCTACGAACCCACAAGACTTATGAGCTTAGGAATCGTTAACAGTTCTGGATGAGTAAACTGACATTTTTTGTTTGTCTCTGACACCCAAAGTCAGGAAACTATTTAATTATTTATCAACAAAATGTAGAGTGTTTTTTATATAACCCTTCCATGGATGTATATGTATTGATAGAGAATAAGGCAAACAAAAGTCCAAAGGGCTTTAAATGTGCTCCAAAGCATTTGCATTTCTTTGTCTGGAAAGTGGTGAAAAACACCAAAGTTATTGTAAAAGATGACAAGAACCTATGATATGAATAATAAAGGACTTACGACCATAAGGTTCTCTGATTAATGTATGGTTTTGAGAAAAATATTATTTTTCAAGTCCAATGTCAGGACTGTTTTTTGATGTCTTCCTCTTTCATGACTCAATACTTACAGCAATATAAATACAACATTTTTTAATTGACACTCCAGTATTGTGATTGGATTGCCGACAGAGGCATATAGCACCAACTTCAAAGGGCTTTGTGCAGATCTAACTTTTATCATACTCTATTATACCGAATCTCACGTGGAAAGGACCGCCTGCAGAGTAACTTGCCAAGAATAAATCTATTTTTTAAGATCTATTTTTTTAAGGTCCTTTTTTATTGGATTGGAAAGTGGTGAGAGAGTTTTTGCTGAAAAAGCATTAAGTCAGATTGACACCTATGCTACAGAGGTACATGTGCACCAGAGGTAGAATCTAAAACTGCCCGACCACTCCTAGGCCAGAGGATAATTAATTTTCCACCAACATGTCAGACAGAACCTTCTTGTCACAAGCTCTCACAATGTAGAAGTACAAGACAGAATGAAAAAAAACAATATATGAGTACCAGCACATTATGCAAATAAACAATGTATGAGTACAGGACAGAATGTAAATAATAAATAATAAAATAAATACATGAGCCCAGGGTTCACATATATTCCTCATGGTTGACTCCCATCTTATTGCTAACAGCTGCTACACCACAAAGTTTAGAAACCTCTTAGCTTAGAAGTGGGCTCTTAATAGCTGTATGAGCTGTTTCTTTGAAAGGAGCACAAAGAGGGGCCATCGGAGCCCAGTGGAGAACGGCTGAAATCTCTCTCATACTGACATCCTTCATCTCAGTCCCATCTGCAGTCACGAAGTCACTTGATGAGGATGGTTATTGATTCGGATGATGCCTAATCTGGAAACAAGCGCGATGACTGCTGGCTTTGCTGTACCATTAGAGACTATTCCTGACCTCCCATCCCAGAAAGAGAGGTGCATGATAGATAGTGAACACCCATGAGGCCAGAGCAACAATAGATGATAGAACTTACATGAGCTCACTTTGGAAGAAATGTCAGACACAAAAGATACAGTCCACAGACAAACCTCACTTGACTTCTTTTTTAGTGTGTGCCTTTTTTTGAAAAAGAAAGGATTCACTAGTTATCAGATCAGAAATTCCAAAAATTTCCGGTTGGGGACGAAAATAAATAATAATTCATCTGCATCTTTCACTTCTTGTTTTTGACCATTAACATATCTTGCAAACAATCTCCTTGTGCTCTTTTGCTTTTATAGAATGCAACCTTTAGAAGCCTTTGAAATAAACAGGTTCAAATGAAAGAGCTGATTATTTCCTTTCCTCTAATCTTATCACTCATGTCAGGTCCGAATGTCAAGTCAGTCAAGCACTTGATGAAATGCAAATGGATAAAAATCAAAGGCATACATACATATCATTGCTGCCAATAGCAAATGGCATCATTTTCCAGTGAATCTTTGTAGATTAAAAATACATAAAAATTGGAATAGACAAAGAAAACAAATGCAAAAATAGATGATCTCTTTTTTTGCATTTGTGGATTGTTTCCTGTTATGTTGGTGGTAACTTACCACAAAGCTTTTGTTATGATGATTTTGTCTTATAGTTGCTCAGTCAACCGCTATGCTTATTGATTCATCTTCTGAATCAAGAATTATTTACCAGAATTGCACAGCACCATTCACACAATTTATGTCACTGTATTCAACATTTGTTCCTTTACCATCAGATGACTTGCTATCAGAACAAAAGGATTGTTGTACATAGGGGGGCTCAGTCAGAGTGTGTCAAAGATACTACATCTCCTTTAAGGGCCCCATTCAGTAGGATGAATTGTCACAGTGACACCCCCGGGACCCTGCTCAGCACAGAACAGGCACGTTCTCCGCATCACAGTCAACCGTGCTAACAGAAAATCCAGACCGTCACCAGGGTGATGACACATCGCCACATGCCTTATTCACCCATCGCTTTGTTTGAGCACGCTCAGTTAAGTTGGTGGATATTATAGGTTGTTAGGGGTGGATTGCAGGGATTGGTCAACCTTGACGTTTAGAGATGTCTGAGCTTTAAGCTGCGTACAATTCTCCTTGGTGTGCTAGTGTTTCATTTTCACCAAACAAACGGGAACAAACGGGAACAAATTCAATTGACTGGACATGATTAATTCAATTGATTAATTAATTCAAAGTGGTTAATTCAATTGACTGGACCTGATTTGGAAAGGCACACACCTGTCTATATAAGGTCCCACAATTGACAGTGCATGTCAGCACTGTCAACTTGGAGTCTGCACTTAAAGGACTCCCAGACCATGAAAATCAAGATGTTTTGGTCTGATGAAACCAAGATTGAACTCTTTGGCCTGATTGCCAATAATCACATCTGAAACAAACAGGCACCACTCATCACCTGGCCAATGCCATCCCTACTGTTAAGCATGGTGGTAGCAGCATAATGCTGTGGGGATGTTTTTCAGCAGCAGTGACTGGGGGACTAGTCCGTGAATTGAGGGAAAGATGAACAGAGCAAAGTATAGACAGATCCTTGATGAAAACCTGCTCCAGAACACTCAGGAACTCAGACTAGGACCATGGTTCACCTTCCAACAGGATAATGACCCTAAGCACATAGCCAAGACAATGCAGGAGTAGCTTTGGGAGAGGTCTGTGAAGGTCCTTGAGTGGCCCAGCCAGAGCCCAGACTTAAATCCTATCTAACACCGGTGGAGACACCTGAAAACTGCTTATGTGGTGACGTTCCCCGTCCAACCTGACAGAGGTTGAGAGGATCTGCAGACAAGAATAGTAGAAATTCAGTAAAAACAAACTCTTAGGGTCACACCCAAGAAGACTAAAAGCAGTAATTGCTGCCAAAGCCACTACAACAAAGTACTGAGTGAAGGGGTCTGAATATTTAAGCAATGTGATATTTCTGGTTTTTAATTTTCAATACATTTGCAAATAACTTTTACTTGGTCATCTGGGGCTATTATGTGTAGATTGACGGGGGAAAATCTATTTAATTCAGTTTAGAATAAGGCTATGGAATAGTTTAGCCAAGCATGCCCCCACCCTGTAGCACCCTCAGTTCTGAAGGTGTGTCAATGGAACAAACATTTCATGAAACAGATGTACTATAACAGTAACAAACAGCAGTAATCAGGCAACTCTTTCAGTGCTTTCCAATCAAAACAAAATCACGATTAAAGTACCGATCACTGCTTAGCAAAGTTGCTTATGATTATTTCAAAGAGTTTACAGATGAAACCATGGGTCAATAGAACAAATAGATAGCAAGTAAAAACATACAATTACCATGAGGGAGGGGTGAGTGGTTTGTCAACGAGGAAAGCCTGGTGGCAGGAAGGCAGCACAGTAAAAACTCATCATCCCTGCAACTTCAGCTAATGCTTTGATGAGAAAGTGTTTGATCAAGTTTAAGTAGCCTATATCAACATTTATGTGACATCTGCTATGATATGTATGTGACATCTGCTATGATATGTACGTGACATCTGCTATGATATGTATGTGACATCTGCTATGATATGCATGTGACATCTGCTATGATATGTATATGACATCTGCTATGATATGTATATGACATCTGCAATGATATGTACATGACATCTCCTATGACATGTATATGACATGTGCTATGACATGTATATGACATCTGCTATGACATGTATATGACACCTGCTATGATATGTATATGACACCTGCTATGATATGTATATGACATCTGCTATGATATGTATATGACATCTGCAATGATATGTACATGACATCTCCTATGATATGTACATGATATCTGATATGACATGTATATGACATGTGCTATGACATGTATATGACATCTGCTATTATATGTATATGACACCTGCTATGACATGTATGACATCTGCTATGATATGTACATGACGTTGGCGTTCTTAATTTTATGAATTCTTAACAAAACTCAAGGCGTCAATATATTAAAATAAAAAGAGGATGTTTAGCAGAGCCGCGTGGGTTGGGACATGTTGCGAGGTGCACGTTATCCTTGTGGACAGTGGTCTCAGAACTCTGTGGGTAACAACAGGAGGCAGGACTTGTGGACTATAGTTTGGGCTCAGAACTCTGTTCACTGCTTTACTCCTCTGTTCTCTTTTCTATTGGAGATGAAGGGAAGGGTGAAGACTGAAAGCTGTCATTAGCATGCATGGATAGGAAACCCAACAGATCTCACCTCTAACCTTAGAGCTGCACATGGAATGCAGAAATAGGTGTGCAATAGGAACTGAAGAATGGAGAGAAAGAAAGAGAATAAAGGAAGAGACAGAGGGAAACATGGAGACAGAAAAAGTTCAAAATATTTTGTTTTCATTCAGGGGATTTTCTCTGTAAGTACAGAGCAATTAGCTAATTAGTTAATCAGCTAATCGTACACACTTGCGCTAATTGGAAAAATACAGTAAGCAGCTTAAGACGTTCATGTAGATAGTCAGGCGGTCAGTGTGTAAACTCTCCAGATACAGATAAGACCATTTGTCCCAGATTATAATCTGTTTATTTTGGATGAATGTATTTACCTGGATATGTTAGGATAATGGTATCCTTCCCAAGAGTCAACATCAAATGTAAACATGATTAAATAAATAATCATTTTAAATTAAAAGAGGAACGTGTTCAATATTATGTGGCAACAAAAGGAAAGGGCTGAGCAGAAACTCTGTTGACATGCACATCCCCTTCTCCTATCTTTGCATTCTCTGTAAGATCATTTCCAAGTCACACGTCTCCTCTTTGCCCACTGTTAGACACAGAAGAAAGACCCTAAAACTAACCCTGGATGTTTCTGAGTGGTCACCCGAAAACAACACAGCCGATTCATTTATGCAGTTGCTAAAAATGTCTTTAATATATGGTATGTATATTCTTAATTATATCTTTATTGGGGGCAGATGACACCATGCCAAACAGAAGAGATGCTCTGTACTCACAGATGCTCACAGTATGGTTGGAGGGAAGGACATCTGTTCACTGGCATAGAAAACTAAGATGCATTCTCAGCGCTTTTCCTCCGAAAATTCTGCCTTTGTGTCACACTAAGTGACCAAATAGGTAATCAGCCAAACTGAATTATTTTATTTTCTTACGATGAAAAGGAAACAAAAAATGCGCTCGCAAATCCCTCTTTGGGATTCAGCACCTAAACCCTCTTTTAATAGTAAATAGTAATTTTGTAACAATTTAACAATTAAACTTCTGGCTTCTTTACTATCTGTACCCTTCTTCATAATTCAAAAAGCATTGATTCTCCTTGCAGTATGCCAGCCATGTTGCTCTCACAGCCTGTTTGGCCACTTCAACTTTGAACCGTATCAACATGCTGGGTTATGCCTGAGATCCAGGTGTAATGGGTCAGATGTGAATGACAAGCCAACGAGAAGCATCCATGACACACTCGAAGAGAGTGAACACTTTTTTTAGATAGCAAATGGGCAGCAGTGTCATATCAACGTGTTGTGAGGAGACAGCCTTTTCACTTCAGTTAACATCCCCCCCTCTCTGTCCCCCTCATTCCCCCCTCTGCCTCCCATTCCGTTTCTCTCCCTCTCTGTCCCCCTCATTCCCCTCTGCGCCTCCCATTCCGTTTCTACCCCTGTCCAGCCTTCTCCTTCTTTGTGGTTCTCAGATTATTCTCCCCATTTTTGCCTCCCCCGACATTCAAACTGCCAGCATGTCGTGCTGTCTGACTTATCACTGTATTGTCTGTGTCTCTTAACAGCAATCACAGACGATACAATAATTGACCAACTGGTACACAAACATCTCAACTACATACAGAACTGGGGTGGTTTGATGCATATTGTCTCTGTAAGGAGTCACATATTACAGAATATAACAAACTACATGTAGAAGTGTCATGCTATTATTGTTTAGATTTGAGTATTGCGTCAGATTCTAAAAGTACTATGATTTCAGGGGGCAGACACCGCTGATGCTTGTCAGTATCTGAGGTGCTGTGTATAATTAGAAATGCCTCCTCAGGCCGACAGGCGGTCACTGTGGTCACAGCTGGAGAGCTTCAGGGACAGTTTGCCTCTAATACAGCCATATCGCACAGTATCTTCAGTGACTCTCACCAGCACAAAGCATCCACTCTAATAATGGCGTCTGAACACTACAATAAGATACACATATACATTAAGGTATTTACCACTTATCTTTTCAAAGTTAAATTCTTATTTCCAGTCCCAAGATAAATATGACGTGATTATATAAAGTAGACCTGTGCTGTATTAAAATGTAGCCAGGCAACTAGGTTAATTTAATGTCTCATTAATTCTGAATAGGCTCAGAGTTGAGACCTGAGGAACCCCAAATATGGCATGACACTCCCAGAATCCCATTGTGGTGTGCCCTGGTAGTTTGTGGGTCATTGGTAAAGGCCCCGTTTCAAGTTGGTTAGTACCCTCCTGACCCTTCCACGGGTTGAAGCTGGTGCCGTCCACAGCTATGCCAATCAAATGACTTATTATGCTAATGGTTCATTGCGGGAAACAAGCAAATTGTTTCCACAGACACATAGTGTACTGTGAGACATTCCTTCAGACGGAACCAATGAATGCAAAAGGATACGCCTGATCATACTACACACAACACTATGTGCAAGCACACACACTCCACTATCTTCACCACACAGATACTCTCACACACACACACACACACACACACACACACACACACACACACACACACCATCCACACATTTTTGCATTTAAACTGCCTTGTTGAAGCTGCACACCTTTACAATGTTCCCTTGAGCCCATTCTTACCATTTCCATTATTTAACAGCTCTCTGACAAGCACAGAGAAGCTGATTTCTGTCGTGTTTTAAGATGATGCGCATATGAAAAAAGCCTGTTGCCTGACAAGGTCAGACAAGGAAATAGGAAACTTGGCTTGTCAGGAATGTAAAGACACCAACTCCCCATTGACTGTTTAGCTGTAACTTTTCCTCTAGGATTTGGATTTTAGCTGAGTGCCACAGGACTTATGAGGTTTATATCTTCTGAGCTGGTGTGTCAACAGGATGTCTTCTATTTTCTCTCAGTCCCTGATGGGCCAAGGGATTGAGAGATTTATTTTCAGTGAGTGCCACAGTGAAGTCTCCTTCTAAAAGTGATAGGCATTTGGATCTCATTAAGATTAAGATATCTTCAGTTTTCAGTTGAAAACATAACGCTTCATCCCAAACCTTGTGAAAGACACATTCCACTAGGTACACGTACAGGTTGGAGAGGGGGTGGTTGTGGGGGTTTACATTTGACAAAATATTGTATTTTTGGAGTTATGTTTACAAAATAAACACCCAGTGGTTTATTGGACACTGGACATTAAAAAAAAAGAATAGGAAAAGGAATTTTTTATATACCAGCATCGCTCCAGTTGCCAAGCAAATGTTTCCCATTTGACCCGGGATTAAAACTTGTATGTCTCTCTAACTGTTAGAGTACCTGCCACCTACACAGTGTATAACACCATCCTATCAGGGTATTGATGTATTGTGCAATCTCTTAGAAGTGGTCAACATTATCTCATTTCTTTCATATTTTTTCAATTACAGCTTACATTCCACAACCATTTTCCAGATGTTTAGAGATAACTGAAAAACAACGTAACTGATTTCAGAACAGTTCCCTTTCCAGTAGATCACCCAGACCCTGTCCCATCTCAACCCCTCCACATGCCAGCCCGGGCCTGATTGTGTGTCATGGTACCTCATCAGCCTGCGACCCAGCCCAGGCGGTAAAGCTTCTCTCTCTCTGCTCATCTCTCACAGGGAGAGGTACATATAGACCAATGGAAAGTGACATTTCCAGGGAGCGTGTGTGTTGTTCTGCAGACGGTCGTTATCTCAAGTTTTTGTCATTCAGTGACAACTAACCAACAGGCAGTTTTTGTCTGGCTTTCCTGATTGGACTGACCTCCTTTCCCATCTGGAGACAGCACCAGAGAGAATCAAGAGGGAACGACTTCAGTAGCACAATAATGGCAAACCCTAGTCAAATTCTCTCAGCTCATATGGGTACTATTGTGAGAAAATGTTTCCTTAAGTGACTCTGCCTTCGTTGATTTTGAGGGTTTTCAAAGATTTTCTAAAAAAAAAACCTATTTCAGTGTGACTCATCATGTCAGAGCAAGTTAGTGTGGGATACACTAGTGTGGGAACACTAACCAAAGACATCGTACTTCTTCATTTGTTTCCAGGAATGAAAGAGAACGTCTTGGTGTTTTATTAGTGGTGATATGGAGGAAATCTAGTTTCTGAGACAGTGTCTGTCAGGTGTCAGTGAGAAACATAAAGCACACCTGCCTCTTGTCTCCCTGGAGAGGGAGAGCTAAACCAAAAAGACGGGAAGCACAGAACAAGGTGTTATATCATTTCCTGTTGTGTTAACCGTGTGCAACTTCTTTTACGCCACAGTATAAAACCTGTTGCCTTTAATTTAAGGGGCACGTTCTGACTATAGTGGAGGGGCAGCAGTGAATAGCGGTGTCTGTCACAGGCTGACAGTTATTGGGGGAGAATTGAGACCCCTGTTAATATGGAGGCATTGGGGAACCATTCATGTGACCTTGGGTTTAATATAAACCACCATATCAAAATCTTGAGATGAGGTAATGCTATTTTAAGGTCTGTCTTTCTCATTTTCTTCTAATTTTTGGTCCATCCACAACCCCCTCTTCGAAAGACAAAATATTTTGGTTTAAGCTATTTTGACAAAAAGTAGACTAAAAATGTTTAAGCTACTTTGTTTGAAAATGTATCTAGTAAAGTATACAATATATCAGCGTAGGAATTTCACGACCGCCACGGCCGTCGTAGCCCTTTGCTTTGGCCGTGAAGCCCCGAAAATCATTGTACGCCCTACGGCCACCATGGCCTTTGTGCCCCTGCTACTGTCAAAATTTCGCGGTCAGCAGTCGTTTTTTTGTTTGTACGTTTGTTTGTAGTTCGCAACTGAGAACAACCGCAAGAACGGACTACATGCAGGTAAGCAAGCTTGCTAGTAATCGATAGATATCGGACTTATTTACGGCTTACCTGAATCAAACCACGCCGTTTTGGAAGGTGCGTTCATGAGCAACTGGGAGGTGGGAAGGTTCCGACCTAGGAGTGGGAGAAAACACCTGAAGGCTTTTTGAAAGCTCCGAGAAGTAACGTTAGGTTTGACATCACTCGACATGGGCAGCGTTTGTGGTGAAAGATTAAAAAACAAAAATTACTTGCTCCGCGCACAATTAAGTCACTACATTTGTTTATTTAGGTCGTACTCATTAGCGCAGGTGATTGTGATGCGGAAGCATACATCGCGGTTTACTTTTGTGTTCTGAGGTAATGTTAGCCTTCTGGCTAGCTAGCCTTAACGTTATTTAACTGTCAATACCGTTGCCTCTGTTGTCCTCATGTGAATGCATGGAATGAAACTCCAGAATCTACAAAAAAAATTGAGGGAGGAGTAGATGTAACTTCAAGGATTAAAACATGATAATTGAACTTTTTATGTGGAAAGACCATATCAGTTATTATAAATTATTATTCAAAGTATGATACAAAAAAAGTTAATAATGTGTTTTTTTTCTTATCAACAATTCAAGTTGTTTATTTGTATGCTCCAAATCCTTATATTTCACTCAATGGCCTTTGTGCCCTGGCGTGTGGCCTTGGTGCCCTAAACATTTTTATGACACCAAAGGGCAAATGGCCTTGCCCCTAAAATGACGAAATTCCAAACCTGCAATATATATTCATGTGTAGTTATACACATCACATGCAGGCACATCCATGCCCAGTCAAAGTGACATTCAGATATAATTTATTGTGAGACTTATTACAGTGACAAATGGAAAGAGGCTGCCTTCACATATTAACATGTTATAGGTTGCTGTTCGCATTCATTGAATTTCCTTTAAATGTAGGATGTACAGTATGCTAATATGCTGAGACACAATTAAGGTGAGGAAACTCACTGTTTTCCAAAACATTGAGAAACCTTTTTGTTGTTGTTGCTAAAACAGGATTAAGAAATTAGTCGTTTTTGCGCCATGGTGTATCTGTTCAAAGACTCTGAAACTCCTAGGATCATCAACTGCAGGTCTGGGTCAAAGAGAGCCTGCTGTATCCCAAAGGATCCTAAAGATTTCAGACCAGTAACCGTGTCAATGAAGTATCAAGGAAGTTGCTGTGTCATTTTGTTTTTTCATAGTGTAATCTGTGTAAGATCTTGAAATGTATGTAGTTTTATATCTATAGTTTATTGAAAATGTAAAGTATAACTATTAAGTATAAATGTAAAGTATAAAAATGAGGTATACGATATAAATATGAAGTATGTATGTAAAGTATATGTAAACATCCAATGTCCTCTCTCCATCATTTGGAGCACGTACACCTGTTTCTAGTTATTGCCCTCACCTGTGTTCCTCATCACAGTCCCTATTTATATTCCCCCTTCCTTAGGGTATGTTGACGCTCTTTGTCTTGGTTTCTGTTCCTTTTTGTAATCTTGTTCTTTTTGTGTCTTTTTTTTTTGTTTTGTTAGTATTGGTTATTTTATTAAAAGTCCTTTACGCTCCCTTCACCCTGTCTCCGGCCTCATGCATGTAGCGTTACCAAATGACCAAGCCACCACCGGACTTGTAATTTATACGCTCTCACAAGTATTCACCCCCCTGGACTTTTCCATATGTTATCATGAAATGTTAAATTATAATGAATTTAATCTGGAGTTTTTGCCTGATCAACCCAAAAAGTCCATGTCTAAGTGAAAAATAAAATCTGCAAATTGCAATTTAGTTACAAATATAAAACTGAAAATAATGGATTACATAAGTATTAACCCCCTTTGCAAAGACACCTGAATGAGCTGTGGTGGAATCTATTCTCTTTAGATGTCACGTGATTAGTTAATTAGTTGTCTCTGGAGGTCCCACAGTTAGTTAGAATAATTTCTAACTAAAACGACATCATGAAGACGAGGAGAACATTCATAGAAAATCTGGAATAAGGTTTTGCAAAAGCAACAATCAGGGGTAGACTATAAGAACATTTCTAAGGCATTGTATATCCCTGAGGCACAGTGAAGTCCATTATTAGAAAATGGTTGAGAATATGGCACAACTGTGAATCTGTCAAGAACAGGCTGTCCTCCAAAACTGAGTATCCAGGCGCGAAAGGGAGGCCATGAGGAGGCCATCAGGAGGCCTATGGCAATTCTAAAGGAGTAATAGTGTAGTATGTTGATTGAAAGTTTACCACTTAGAAAGTTACTGAGGGACAGCTAGGAAAATTAGTGTAAGGGAATATCACGTTTGTGATAAATAAACATATTGATAATCTGACTCCATATTGTTTGTAAATATACGCAATTGTAAGTGAACATAATATGTAGGTAGTACTTAGTAAAGGTAGCCAATCCTTTCTTCATGAGCCTGGCATTAAAATTGCATGTGTTCCTGGGTCTACCCAGACTATTCAGAAACCCAGACACAATGTGTCTGGGGTCTCTTAAACGAAAACAAACTCCTAAACAGTACTATAACACAACGTGTTGGGAGGTCTCTTTAATGAGAGCAAATTCAAATAACTCAATCAATCAAATCAATCAAATTTATTTATAAAGCCCTTTTACATCAGCAGTTGTCACAAAGTACTTTTACAAAACACCCAGCCTGAAACCCCAAGGAGCAAGCAACAACAATGTTGAAGCATAGTGGCCAAGAAAAACTCCCTAAGAGGGGCCGAAATTTAGGAAGAAACCTAGAGAGGAACCAGGCTCGGAGTGGCGATCAGTCCTCTTCTGGCTATGCCGGGTGAATAGTGTACAAGTTGTAATAATTAGTAAATGCATTTGGGTTGTGTCCAGAGTCTATATAACCTAATCTACAGTGGATATAAAAAGTCTACACACCCCTGTTAAAATGCCAGGTTCTTGTGATGTAAAAGAATGAGACAAAGATAAATCATGTCAGAACTTTTTCCACCTTTAATGTGACCTATAACGTGAACAATTCAATTGAAAAACAAACTGAAATCTTTGAGGGGGAAAAATAAAAAATAAAAAACTCACTATAACCTGGTTGCATAAGTGTGCACACCCTTAAACTAATACTTTTTTGAAGCACCTTTTGATTTTATTACAGCACTCAGTCTTTTTGGGTAGGAGTCTATTAGCATGGCACATCTTGACGTGGCAATATTTGCCCACTCATCTGCAAAAGCGCTCCAAATCTGTCAGATTGCGAGGATATCTCCTGTGCACAGCCCTCTTCAGATCACCCCACAGATGTTCAATTGGATTCAGGTCTGGGCTCTGGCTGGGCCATTCCAAAACGTTAATGTTCTTCTGGTGAAGCCATGCTTTTGTGGATTTGGATGTGTGCTTTGGGTCGTTGTCGTGCTGAAAGGTGAACTTCCTTTTCATCTTCAGCTTTCTAACGGATGCCTGAAGGTTTTGTGCCAAAATTACCTGGTATTTGGAACTGTTCATAATTCCCTCCACCCTGACTAAGGCCCCAGTTCAAGCTGAAGAAAAACAGCCCCAAAGCATGATGCTGCCACCACCATGCTTCACTGTGGGTATGGTGTTCTTTGGGTGATGTGCAGTGTTGTTTTTGCGCCAAACAAACCTTTTGGAATTATGGCCAAAAAGTTCAACCTTGGTTTCATCAGACATTTTCCCACGTGCTTTTGGGGGACTTGATGTTTGTTTTTGCAAACTTCAGCCAGGCTTGGATGTTTTTCTTTGTAAGAAAAAGCTTCCGTCTTGCCACCCTACCCCATAGCCCATTCATATGAAGAATACAGATTGTTGTCACATGTAGCACACAGCCAGTACTTGCCAGAAATTCCTGCAGTTCCTTTAATGTTGCTGTAGGCCTCTTGGAAGCCTCCTTGACCAGTTTTCTTCTGGTCTTTTCATCAATTTTAGGGGGACATCCAGTTTTTGGTAATGTCTCTGTTGTGCCATATTTTCTCCACTTGATGATGATTGTCTTCACTGTGTTCCATGGTATATCTAATGCTTTGGAGATTCTTTTGTACCCTTCTCCTGACCGATATCTTCCAACAATGAGATCTCTCTGATGCTTTGGAAGCTCTCTGGGGACCATGGCTTTTGCTCTGAGATGCAACTAAGAAAATGTCAGGAAAATCCTACTAGAACAGCTGAACTTTATTTGTGATTAATCAGAGTCACTTTAAATGATGGCAGGTGTGTAATGATTTCTATTTAACATGAGTTTGAATGTGATTGGTTAATTCTGAACACAGCCTCATCCCCAGTTATAAGAGGGTGTGCACACTTATGCAACCAGGTTATTGTAAGGTTATTATTTTTCATTTTTCCCCCTCGAAGATTTCAGTTTGTTTTTCAATTGAATTGTTCACATTATAGGTCACATTAAAAGTGGAAAAAGTTCTGACATGATTTATCTTTGTCTCATTCTTTTACATCACAAGAACCTGGCATTTTAACAGGGGTGTGTAGACTTTTTATATCCACTGTAGGTCAGAAGCATGACTAGACGGACAAGGACAGGGACAACCAGGTGGAGGGGGGGCTGGGGGGTGGTCATAAGATTGGCAGCTGGAATTGTCAGGTATCGTCTTGATCTGCAACACAGCCAGGAGGACTTTGGACAGTAGCAGCAACAAGTCTGGTACTTGGGAGGTGTGGGCCAAGACCTCATGTCCTCCTAAGTTTGAAGGGAGCAGGAGACAAGATAATTTAGATAGTGCATAACGGTTTGAGATATGGCTATTTATCCTAACAGCAGACATATCTAAAACACTCCCCCAAATAATAATGAACATTACCTTGGCAAACACAGTGAACACAGGACAGGAACTGTCCCACTTAACCAATGCAAAATTACTGGATGGTCCGGTGTTGCCGCCTGTTGTTGTTTTCCTTGTAACACGGACAAACATTCTACAATGTTCTTGTAAAATTTGATCCATAACCTGGTGTCCCAGATCTTTAGAGTGGCAAGTGTGATGCAGGACACCTGATTAATATCACCAAGGGTCTATTGGAGACTTGGTGTGGCTAGACGCTCCTCTTCATGGAATACTTCCACTCTTCCTCAACAGACATTTCTTATTACACTACAATAAGTCCCCTGGGAGACTCTGTGCAAATGGTAACAATAGCCTGGGTGCCTCACAGAAATGTCCTTAATGGGAGAGTGGCAAAAAGAATCTCTGCTAGAGTTTGCCAGAAGGCATGTGGAAGACTCTGAGATCAAGTGGAAGAAGATTCTTTGTTCTGCTGAGACCAAAATTGAGTTTTTCGGGCCTCAACGCGAAGCACTATGGTTGGAACAATCCTAACACTGCATATCATCCTGAGAACCACATCCTTACTTTGAAGCAGAGTGATGGCAGCATCATGCTATGGGGATGCTTCTTCACGTCAAGGCCTGGAAATCTTGTGAAGATAGAGGTCAAAATGGATGCAGCAAAATACAGAGAAATTCTAGAGGAACTCTGCTGAAGTCTGCAAGAGACCCTGTGACTTGGGATAAGAATCATGTTCCCTCTAAAAGGACAATGACCCCAAACATACAACTAAAGCTACACTGGAGTGGCTTGAAAACAAAAAGGTCAATGTCCAGTGTATGTTGAAAGAGTTGAAAATTGCTGTACATTAAAGGTCCCCATCCAGCATCACTGAGCTTGAGCAATTTTGCAAAGAAGATTGTACATAAGTTGCTATGTCCAGATGTGCAATGCTGTTAGAGACTCATCTAAATACACTCAATGCTGCAATTGCTGCCAAAGGTTCCTCTACCAAATATTGACTAAAAGGGGTGAATACTCACACAATCAATTATTTTTTGTTTTGTATTTGTAATTAATTTAGAACAATGTATAGATTTTATTTTTATTTTCGACATTATACACTTTTTTGTGCTGATCAGTGGCAAAAACTAAATCAATTTTGATTTCATCTTGTAACACAAAAAGTAGAAAATTAATTTGAACACTTATGAGAGCCACTGTAACTAATAAGCTGAAGTTCGAGAAATGTAACTACTTTCAAATTCATAGACAGAGGGATGGTCTCATCGATCACTTGTAAATGAAGAGGATATTATGTTTATACCAACTGAATATGGTTTATTATATAAATCAAGTAGCAAAATACTAGTAATTGTATTTACATTTACCTAATGGTATAGCTAATAAACCAAGCTTATAATGAACGTAGTTTAAATTGTCCAAAGCTGCCTCTAAGTAAGTCTGTCTCTTCAAGTTACTGTGTCCCCTCTTCCATTGATGTAAATGAGATGATATCATCAATCTAGTGACTGATAAAAGGATGAATTGACACAAAGTGGCTTTTAACTCTACTTTCTAATGTTGTCAGGAGTTTTTTTTCGTCTTGTGCATATGCACCTTCATCTTTAACGACATACTAACAAAGCTTTTAGTGGTTGTGCTGTTTGACATTGAAAACAAAACCCTGTCATGACAGATGGTAGAGATGTTACATTTGTGAATGTGTGGGAGATTTAATTATCTTGTTGCAGAATTGGAGGCTCCACTGCAGTATGGGGGTTTATGTCATATCTTGAAACATGAAGAATAACAGAGGCGTAAGAAGTAAAATATAAAAGTACTCTGCCAGGTTCACCAGTTCAGGAAAGTTCCTAATTTAGACATGAATGACCAGGTAAAGGGAGTTAACTGCTAAACGGTCATCAGTTAATAGAAAGGATGTGAGAATTTTTTTTAATGTATTATCATCTAATCAGTTGTGTTTACAAGGATATTGAGAAAGCTGTTTGCTATTTTGAAGTCAGATCAAAGAGGAAGGAAAGACGACTGTGTTCCCATAACTTAGATTAAATACGTTTATCCCAGTTGTCTTTCTATTTCACCAAGTAGAACTTATTTGAATACCCTAAAAATACTGCATTATTTAGGGTGTTTCCAGCTTTTCTACACTGATGGTTGCTAGTAAGTCCTCTTTAATTAATTAAACTGTTTTTCATTTGATTACTTTTGAAATATAAACATGGGAATTCCTCGTGCTTAAGGTTGATTTATTTATTGTTCAATGTAATTGTATATAGTAAAGGCAGGCCAACTGATATACACATATCAAAGATCTGTTGAGGCAAACTGTAAAACCACTGACTTATGGTACACAATAATTAAAATACAGGATATCAATTAAATTAGCTCATTGATCTAATCCAACTCATAATTGCTAGGGGGATCCTGTTGATTTTAAGTGGATTTAATGTTGACATAAGGGTCACTCCCTAAGGCTAGATTACATTAAAACATGCTTATGACCAAAATGCATTCTCTTTAGATAGAGTCAGGTAATACTCTCTTTACACTAACTTGGTCTTTTTCTGTCAAGTTATCAGATCCCTTTCAATATTGAACAATTTCCAAGGAACATATGGTTACAATGCCAAGGAACATATGGTTACAATGGTTACAATGCACATCTGTGGTGACTCCAGTCTCCCCGAGCCTTTCACAAATTTCATGGGAACATGCAGTGGCCAGGAGTTGATGTATGTAAGCTACTGCCATCAGCGCATTGACACACACACTTTTCTTGTGAGCGACTGTAACAAGTGAAGTAGTGAGGGGAGGGGGTTAATGGAAGTTCTTTAACATAACTGGTGATCAGAGGTTGACCACCAATTATTTTTCTGTAACCACAGATTTACTACAGTAACTATAACCACAGATATACTACATTAGAATGTGAGAGGCCGTATTTGATTGCAAAACGTTTTTTTTACTTTGAAGCCTCGTTTTTGCTTTCAGAACAATTACTTTTGATTGAAAAGTAAAAGGTTTTGCTCTCAACAACAAATGAACACAAATGTATCTTCACAGACCACAAAATAATCCGAGTGAGAGCTGCGCTAGGCCTACTCAGCAATTTTACGCTCTTGGTTCCTCCTCACTACCCCAACTTCTCTTTCCCCGACCGTAATTCATCATGAATGCATGACAGAAAACTTTTGTTGTGTTGTTGTGTTTTGTTGTAGCCTCGTACTATCATACCTCCCCCTAGTAATCCATTCCCTTCTGCTCTTCTCACCCAACGGCATTGCGCCCCCTGTAGAGAGAAGGGCTCCGTTCTTGCTTAACCTGCGCTGTCCATGGTGCTAAAAGCCTGGAAACGTCGCTTGACATCAAACCCATGGATTTTAATTCTTAACTATGCTTAGTTATACTAACACGCATGAAGAACGAGTGCGAAAATGTTCCAAAGTGTTTACGCATACAATAACGGAAGCTAAGTATGAGTACAGAGTACTAGTGCTATCTGTTTAGTGTATGATGGTGTATGATTTCGAAGCTGTTGACTAAAATAACAGGGCATCTTTGTAGAACCTGACGTTCTTATCCCAGGCTTACACCAACATTAACGGGGCGTGAACAGATCAGTGTCGAGGAAATGCAGGCCTCTGTGCCCCTCAAGACACCCACCTGCACCTGCAACCATCACCTTCACGAACACCGACAGTGACACGCACAGAAACCCCTGATTGGAGATCGGTGGCGGAACAAGAATACAGATTACAACTGAAAAAGCTTATTCGTGGTTACAATGCGCAGTGAAGATTCCAGACAAAGAACAGCGTTCTGCAGATAGTCAGGTAAACGCAGCAGAATAACATTCTAAAGTTGCCTATCTTTGTCTAAACATATATTCTGTTAGGCCACATATTCTAACCTAATATTTTGAAATTCTAGTTATCTGTATGCCTGGAACATCTAATTTAATGTAGGATTCACTATTGTTTTGTATGTAATTACATTCAATCTGGGACCTCGTTGAAAACAAATCACTTTTACGCATGACCCTTTGGTTTGTACTTTCTGAGTCTTATTTCTGAGTAAATTGCTCATTAATACTTGTAATCTTAAACATGCCAACAAATTCGACAAAATAAAATGAAATAGTAGAAAACATAATTTATTGAAATATTTAATTTCAATGGACGTAGTGTACTGAAATAAACTAGACATAAAACATGTTGTAACATACGGACCTTGATGAATTCATATGACATCTGGCTCCTTATTTTGATATTTGTTGCTTATTTTGGTTACACATACATAGGCTATATAGCTTGAGTTGAAACACAGACTTTCAAGCAAAAAATGTCACATCACACCGAAATGTGTTCTGTTTACCGGCCATCTCTATGTTTTGGCGCACCAAAACCCACAAGTACAGAGGTGCCCGGACAGTGGGCAACTTGCTCTAGGTATGATAGAGTCTAATAATGAGAGTAGAGTTCACAGCCCCGCATTTCTGGGAAGCTGTTTAGTCCGGATACAAAATGAAACCGGAAAACGTGCTGTACTTATTGTTGTTTCCCCCGTGCGCCTTGCCTCCGTCCAGCTTGATGTAGATCTCGTCCCCGGAGTCTAGATGAAGAACCACACTGTTGCTGGCGTAGTCATAGTTCTGGTCTGCGTCCTGGGCTATCGCACTGGCACGGACCTGCGAGTAAGGCACATAATTAGAGTAGTAAAGAACTTTGCAACATTTGCCTACACTCGCGCCGCCACGACACAATACTGAACAATTATTTATTGACCGCTTCAAACACTGAACACAATAAAATTAACAACGTGTTTATGTTGAAGCCTTAACCGCTCCAGCTGGGAACTGCATGAGCCAAAACCTATTAATCAATTTACTGAACACGCACTGCATGGGATTCAGTGTACCTACAAATGTTGTTTTGGAGAGATGAACGCATTCTGTGCGTAATACCTCTCCAAGATGAAACTGTGCAAATGCCTACTGAGTGTAGCTTCTCACCTAAAACGTCAGAAGTGTAGCAGGTATCCAAGTAACGTTTAACATATTTTTTCGTAATATGATGTAACAGCCTACCTGTCCGTTTTTGCACAAATCTGCCCACATGCTTGTCCCATCGCCTCCACGCATTAACACATGGTAGGTGAAGTAGTAGATCCCGGACACTTGGCACGTGAACTTGCCAGTAGACGGGTCGTAATGATTCCCTAGGTTTGTTACCACGTCGTCGAACCTTAGCACCTCGTATCCCTCATGAGGGTTTTTCAGACCGACATAAAAAGCGATTTTTGTGCCGCCGATTGCGGAGTCTCGGTCCTCGCCATTCTCGGTCCTAGCACTGCTCACTGTTCCTTCTGCTGACGCCCCTGTGGTTAGCCCGGGATAGCCCGGTTTCCCAGAGTCCCCCCGATCCCCCGGGGGTCCTCTTGGACCGGGTGGTCCCGGTTCGCCGGGCGGACCTCTCGGTCCGGGTTTCCCAGGCCGACCAGGCTCGCCTTTAGTCCCGTGAGAAAACGCCGGGGATGGGATGGCGCTCAGGTCCTGCATGACTTCCAAAGCATTGGCGCTGGGCTTCGGGTTGTATGGATCACATATCATCCGGCAGGTGCCCATCATCTCGTAGTGCGCGTCGGTCTTGGACGCATGGACCAGCAGCGGTATCGCTATGATAATAGCTAACACCATAACGATGCCAACCACAGCAGCAACGACACGCTTCCTCTGGAGAGTCCGAGAAGCAAGCGCTAGAAAGTCTGTTTTGCTTTGGGAAGTAATGGTGAAAGGCTGTAAGTGCTCTAAAATTCACTGCAGAAAAAGCAAGTGCACCAGAAAGGAATCACTTTATTCCAGGATTAGAAAAAATGAAAACAACAAATGTGTTGTAACCTTAAGCCTAGTTCACCTTGGGGCGCTTAACGCCGTGCCAGTAACACTACGCTTCACAGAGTTGACAGGGGAAGTATTCGTTTTGGCATGGCTGGACACGCGCTGGATCTTCGAGCTGAACAGAGAAAGCTTCGAGCGGTTTCTGCCTGTCTACAACAACTGAAGGGAGTAGAGCAGCGCTGACGTAACAAGTTTGAGGGCAAAGCCTGTTGCAATTTGGATTAAGACTGAAACAATAATCATGCCATCTTTATGTATGAATTATAAATCCCCTGCACCTACCAGGAGAATATTGGATCAGAGAGCGTAACTAACACTTAAACCATATTGTGGAAATGCTGACAGTGAGTCGTCTAATATAATGTGTTTATGTTTAGCCTATTTGGAAGGAGATATTTAAAAGCACTTGTGTTATTTGTCATTTGAAATTATTTAGGTAAAAATAACTGGACATTACGTTCAATCCTTCAATGTCAAAAATGTGCTATACACATTCCACATAACAATTAAAAAACGTTGGAAAAATAAGATAATACCAAAAGACCTTTGTACCGACTCCACAGTGGCAAATGGTGTCCTCCCCTCAGCTTCAAGTTCAAAGAAGCCTGATCGTTACTATAAAACCAAGGCAGGAGGATTTCAGTGCCACGTGTCAATGCTGCATGCGTTTTTGAACACCTAAAGTCCTAGTTTAGAACACTACAAGTGTTGTGGTCAATACATTCTAAGAAAGCCTATTTTGACACTAAATGCTTTCTAAGGAGACCGATGAAAAGAGGTGGACTCTAACCATTGTCTGTTTTTAGTCATATTACACTCAGTGATAACCCTTTGAGCTAAAGCCCAGGAATTAGCATGGGGAGATTATGCTAGTCTTAAGGTGTTACGCTGTGTTACTCATCAAAAGGGCTTTGAAACAGTGAAACAGAACCTCCTCCGGTACACTGACAGACACAAGGTTGACCAAGAGTGCCTACATGCCATTTGTAGCCTGAAGCCCACACATGACAGGGCTAAAACGTGGCCCCATCCTGCTTCTGGTTGGCACTCTCCATACAGCACCGGCGTCCCTTCTGTTGTTTAGTTTAACTAATCTTTATCTCCCAGATCCGGGGTTTAACTTCTCACACCCCTGTCTGAGCAGGCTAAGCTAGCGGCTAACAAGGCTTCAGAGTATATTCCCTCTCGTTCCTTGCTGATGAGTTTCTCACAAACACACAGGAGAGACCAGAAAGCCAAGGGGAGCTGAGGGGAGACTGCAGTACAACTGCCTCACAACGAGCAATGCCCCCTGAGGGGCGTCAATGAAGTCATTATACTTTGTGATTAGCATCCTTCATCCCAGTCTTGAAGTTGAGGAACCTCTCTTCGAACAAACTCCGGGCCTTTCACCGGTCTTATCAGAGCTATAATACAAAGTTGTTGGAGTAAGTATCGTCCATGTGTTTCTGCGGTTCGGGGATTAGACATTCTAACATTACAAGGCCTATCAGGCGTTTCAACAGTAGTGCTTTAGATGGCCTGGTTTGAATCAACATGCCTATTCAAAAGATTTCCGTCCGTCTCACAGACGGTACAACCTGCTATTCTTTATCTTCATTGTGGTTATAAGGTGAGGCTAATGGGATTTGGAAGCAGTGGGGGTGTCTTTGTGCCTAGCCTCTACTGTGGAAGAAAAGAGAGACTCCTGGGAAACACGGAACATAAATCATCAGATAGAAAACATTGTGGATGTGAAGGGTGACAGGAGCATCTGCTATCACCACATCTAGCATTGTTCGAAGTCCAATTACTGCATGAAAGCTTTGAAGTACTGTATCTGTTATTTATCAGTTAGTTGGTCAGTCTCTCCCCCTCGTTCTCTCTCTGTCTCTCTTCATCCCCTACCCCCACACTACGTGTGTGTGTGTGTTAGCCAGCGACAGTGATGTCCTAAATACAGTTCACTATGCCTGAGGTCTGAGAGGCAGCTAAACTGGGATTTTAAAATGAGTCTGTTTACCAAGTGTATCATTTATTGGCTAGATATCTAGTTATGGCTACTATTGTTTATAGAGCCTGATGCCTGCAGTTTTTGGCCAAGATACATCAAGACACGAGACACAACAAAGAACTCGTCATCTCCCGTTTAACATCATGTAATGTCTTTCTGGGTCACACATGCTTTGGATACATGAGTTTTACTGGCAGCAGTCGCTGTCCACTGACCTGTGGTGATGAATACCGAAATTCTGATAATGTTGCTGTCCGCTCCAATGGTGATTAATGCCCAACTGCAGCTATTAGCTTGTGTGCGACTTTAGCGCCATCTGACCTTTGATCCCTAAGACTGTCATCATTGTTTACATCTAATCTAACAGAAGGAGCCTAAAATCTCCCCTAGTCAACAGACTAAATGAGCCCTCTACACAACTGACTTCCTGTCAGATTGGGAGACACTCAAAACAGTTTTTTCCCAATGAGCTAGTGGGGCTAGGGACAAACACGCAACACAGCCCTAAACAGCTCTAAGTGTTTTCTGTCTGAACTTCTGCAGGCTGGGGCATCACATGTTAAGGCTGGGTGAGTAACAAACACACAACATGGAGAAAATGCACACGCCCTGCAGAGGACATCTGAAGGTGAAGCAAAGCTGGTGTGCCCGACTGGGGTTGGACCTCGTCCGTCTTTGTGCCACAAGACTTAGTCCACCAACGCTTTGGAATATGCTTGGGGAGACACACATACAACGATTCATTTCAGTAACGTTACTCATTTTCCGCGGTAAAACTCAGTGGGCAATATTTACATGTTAACAGTCTGACTGCTCTCTTGTGTAAATGTCAGATGGGTCCTTACTGCAAACAGCTTGGCCCAGTGAAGCAGGACTCCAGACAAGGGTCACACTACACCACTGAGCCACTCGGTGACCTCCTTGGATTCAAAAGACCTCCAGGCCACGAGAGAACACGATGCCAGCCCTGAGTGTCTAAGACACACACACTCACACGCTGCAGTGCTGCCTGTGACATCATCGCGGACTGCTGTGGCGGTACACACAGCCCAGTCAAAAATGTCTCCACCCATCACACTGCTGAGGGCTGGTGGGCAAAAGCAGACATGGACTGGGTGCCTGATGCACTGGCTAACTCTTCAGTTGTAGCATTCCTAATTAACGTCCTAGGGCAGTTACTGTGGTAATATATTTATAAAGGGGGGGGGGCTCCAGCACACTGGTGATCTATAATGCGCTGTGTAAATTATATCTTTTACATTACATTATCTTGCAGACAAAATGCATATTAAATACTTTAATATGTAGCTGTGATATTTATATTTATAAGGGTGCAGGGTCAGGTTTGTGTCGGGGTCAATCTTGCATATGGCTCGGCTGTTTTCTTAAGCATTTTGCTAAGCCAGTACAGTGTTCTGCTAAATACAGTGGGTGTGATGTATGTGATTCTTTTCAACTCGTAAAACACACACACATCTCAGCTGGCTTGCCACGCTGGGTGGTGCCTCCACATGGAGGCCTGCTAGGCCTGTCACTGGGAACCACCAGCAGCCAGGGGAAACATTCTGCCAACCAAACTCTCTGAAATATAGTAGCACACCTGGAACAACCTTGAAAACCCTGTCTGTCCAATTTACCAGAAGAAACGGAGATAAGAATACATAGTAGCACACCTGGAACAGCCCTGAAAACCATGTCTGTCCCCGTTACCAGAAGAAACAGAGATAGGAATACATAGAAGCACACCTGGAACAAGCCTAAAAACCCTGTCTGTCCCCTTTAACAGAAGAAACGGAGATAGGAATATATAGTAGCACACCTGGAACAACTCTGAAAACCCTGTCTGTCCCCTTTACCAGAAGAAACAGAGATAGGAATATATTGTAGCCTACCAGGAGCAACCCTGAAACCTGTCTGTCCCCTTGACCAGAAGAAATGGAGATAGGAATCCAAATTGTTACAAGTAAATTACTCCGCCAACCACTTCTATACACCAGTAACACAGAGTCAGTTTATCAATATATGCTCTTATACATTTGAGCAGAGGAGTTCAGCAGGGAAAGACATCGTAGCTGGCGATAGAATGTTGGGGGGGGGGGGGCAGACCAGTCTTGGAGCTGCCACATAAAACAAGAGAATGGAAAAGACATTTAAAATCAAGCCTCCTCAAACACTCCTGTCTGCTCTGCTCTTGATAGCTTTACAGCCTAGCCAGAGAAAGGGGGGATTTGCGATTGTACCCTGTAAACCTGTCCCTCACCCTCACATTGGAAGATAAGGATATGGAAATAGTAATCATAAATTCATGAGCTTGACGTTTGAGAAGCTCAGTTACCTCATGAGCCTTTTTTATTCCATTGTGATAGAAAACCCTTTAAGGTCAGTGTGAGATGAGGGGTTATTGATATTATACACAATACCTTTAAATATGTATTAATGCACTAGATGCTACCTTAAACAAAATGCTAGAGTTTATCCCTTATCTGGTTTCAGATCATTTTATTTTTACTGCAAAATTTAAATGAAATATGAAAAGTGATTAAATCAGATTTTTTTTTCCACCAATCTACACAAACTACTCAACATTCTAAAATTCCAAGAAGAAAATGGAAGATATGGATTTTCCAGGGAATATATTGAAACTAAACGTGATACTGTCCATAATGGAGTTCCACAAGGTTAAATTTTGGGTCATTTACTGTTCACTCTGTGAGCAGTGTAAATGACATCTTTGACTCTGTGAAAAACTGTAATTTCCATTGTTATGCTGATGTATTGTATACTACAGCCCATAATGAAGCATTTGCGCTTCACAAAGTTTGATTTCAACAACTACAGAATTCACATATAGACCTTAGGCCGGTACTAAATGTAAGTAAAACAAATTAAATGTTATTGTCAGGATCAAAAAATCGACACTTTGATGATCAAACTATTACTACACTTGACAGTTCTGTTATAGATCGGGCGCCTTCATGTAGATACCTTGGGATTTGGTCACATGATAATCTTTCGTTTAAAACATAAATTGCTGAGTTTGTAAAGAAACTCAAAATCATATTTTTTGTAGGAAAAAAAATGTGTATGTCATTACTTGACTACAGTGATGTGCTACAGTACATACACAAGCGGCATCAGGAATATATGACAGGGGGAGCTAAGAGGGCTAGGTCAATGGTTGGGCGTGCTTTAGCCCTGTCTGGTCTCTGCCTGGCGCCACCAATGTCTATATATCCCTGCATCAGCGTTGGTATTGAAACCTCTTGATGCACTGTATCATGTAGTACTGAATTTTATTACTGGTGTAAACTTTCATACTCATCACTGTCTTTCATACACTTCAGTTGACTGGGACTCTGTGACATCCAGAAGGACCAGACATTAGTTAATGTTTGAAAACAAGAATGTACTGCAGAAATGTACACGTTATCTTGCCCATTATCTCAAGAGCAACCCTGAAAACTGACACTTGCGCTCTCAAGACCAGCTAGTCCATGAGGCTACACTGAATAACATTCTATAGGCCAAACACTTAGGGCACTGTAAATAAAATGCCTTTATAAAAAATCCTCATTATATATGGTTGGGAACCAATTCATATTCAAACTGAGGACTGAGATTGGATCATTCAGAAACTCTAAACAGCCCCTTGTAAGTCCTTTCTGTTGCGTTTTTTTAAGGCATGCTTTTTCTCTAACTTTTTACCTATTTCCTTTGATCCAGATAACCTTCCTAGTTTATGCAGATGACAAACATTCTGGCATGTATGACAAAATAAAAAGAGGAAACAATCCACTCAAAATTGTCTTTTCTGTTTAAAATAGAGTTATTAGGCAATACTGTAAAACAACATGACAAAGACAATAACTTTTTTGTTTAAACGAATGTTATCCTTTTTGGCTTATTAGGCAGCAATATGTAAAGACTGCAAAAAAGGTGAGTAGACTGCCAGTTGGCACAGTATTGTCCTTATCTGTATCTGTCCATTGCTTTCACCTGGTTGGTCCGTGCATATGTTTTCTTCTGGGTCATTATTTGCCTCAGGTTTTTATTTTACTCTAATTGTTCAATGGCATCATCGTGTTGTCCTTTTGAGCTCTTTCTGTGTCAGCGCTTCGTGTCAGCTCTTGTCTTAAGTGTGGTGTCCTTTTCAGGCCAGGTACTAATTATGATATTCTGCTCTAGTCTCTCGGCATGGATTTGCATACAGTAGTAGTTGACATTGGTGTTAACTCCAAAGTCGATTGAAAGGAATGCAAATAAAAACCTGCTTGAATCCACTCTCCCATTACATTACACTGGGAGCGTCTATATTTGCGTCTAGATAGGGCAAACAGAAAAGGGATGGACAGAGAGAGAGTGTTTATGGGTCGGCTGTCCGCAGTGATACGATGACACATCCTCGAAGTTCTGTCTGGCCATAAAAGCGTCCATCAGTCTGTTGTTGGTCCAGAGTCTTTGTTAAGATCAAGGCGGTCATGTCACTCCAGAGTCATCTGATTAGAGGCGGTAGTGTATGGTTGTTGCTCGGTTCAGTTTGACCCGCTTTTGTGTCACATTATTATGTCCCGTAATAGAGCCTGGAGCCTTTAATGGTTCTGACCCAGTTTCCACGTTGATGCTGAGGCTGACTCAGACCCTTGTGAGATAACGTTGCACCCTCAGGTCAGAACCGAGGTCTAACATCAGATACCATGTCCAACCTATGAGGACGCAGACACAGGGGTGAAACACAGAAACAGAAAATGCTTTGCTCAGTGGCCTTACTTTTTCCAAACAAGTAATTATAGTAGTTATTAAAGGGTTCATCTGAAATATTTTCTTCTGTATTATTAGGATAAATACAAGCAAGAATTACTAGAAGACATCTGCGGTTATTGTTTTAAGCTCATATTTAGAATATTTTCTCTACCAAACAATGTGCCTGAAATATTCCCAATTGAAACTTTCTCGCCTGTCCGTCTATCAGTTGGCATTGACTTGTTGTCTCCTCATGCTCACTTTAGACACCCGCGGTAGTTTCCCACCACTGTCAACCACCCTGGACCAGCTAATACTATTCCCATCTGGTTTGGTAAGGAAACAGGAGGAGACAAGTCGTGTTATTGTTGAAATAGTGTTTTTTAACCATCGGTCAACATTAGATGCGGATGAAGCATCTAATGTTCGACAGAGAAATTAAAAGACAACATGTATATTATGAAGCGATGCATTTACATTACAAGGTAGTTATGATAGAGACACGAGTGACCAGTTAAGTATAGCATAGGGAAAAAAATGTTTTGTTGACGACATGACTCAGAAGCAAGTTACTTGATGTAACTGCAATCTGTGAATAAACCTAAATCTGTTTTTGGAACGTCTACCCTATGGAATCCCGTATTTTGTTTGTGAGCATATGTACGCTTGTGTACGTGTGTATGTGTGTGTCCATGCTTTTATCTAAAGGTCTGGGATGTCATGATATAGGATGGTTAAACAGTGTTCAAACCATGTCCATGCCCATGTCAGTAGTAGGAAGTGCATCTTACTCAATGAAGCAGGCTGCAGCAAAGTCTGTGCCAGAAAGAATGCAAAACAAATAATAAATATTCTAAGTATTACTTCACAAAGAAAACAGTGTAGTGGATGTTTAGTCAAAATACTCTTTACAGTATATTTTTCTTAGTTCAGTGGAAAATGCAACTTCCTCATTTAACCGATTGATGCCATTACTTTTGTATTCAGAGGTTGGGTTCATCATTAACAGAGTAACATAACATTAGGGGTGGAAGTAATTACAAATACTCCATTTACTGTAGTTTTTCTGTGTATTTGTGCTACCAACAGTATTTTTTAATGTAACTTAACCTTTACTTCAGTAGGCTATATTTTGCATGAAGTATTTTACTTTGCTACTTTTTAGAAAAACATCCGTTACAGAGTACAATCACTACAGCCTGCACGTGTTGGCAGTGGCACCATGGCAGTGTTTGGAAGGCTTTAGCAATTTGTGTATAGCTCCTTGCTGTGCACTCGAGGCTCAAACCAGGATTCCTCTGAACACAATCACAGCTGTCACTCGCAAAGCGACGTTACAGTCGCCCCGCAACTACTTCAAGGTCACAGAGCGAGTGGCGTCACTGTTTAAAACACTGACAGCACTGAATAGCCACTTCACACGTTACATAGGCACTGACAGAAGTCGTTTGTTTTGCATTTTGTGAACGAAAAATATGTTTTGATGGCATTGCAAACATCCACTGAGCTCTTTATGAAGACACATATTGTTTGTTTTGTATTACATAAATGCAGTTCATACTGTACATTCATTTCCTCTCTTTCTTTTTCTCTTTATTGCATGAAAAAGATAATGTCAAGCATTCAGGTAACCTTAGCAAAATTAGCAAATTATTTTAAAAGTGACTAAATTACATTTACTTTAGTAGTTTTCTACACCAATAGTTTGACTTTTATTTGACCACAACCGTAATGTTAATCAACCAGTAATTATTTGCCATGGCTCAGTCCTACTGATCCATGGCAAATATAAGTGCTATCTTTTTCAAAGTGCAAATTTAATTTGATCTGGAAACTGTCCTGCCAAACCTGTACATGATCTACTTTCAAAGAACAACAATGGGACTGTGTCGATCTAATGCAATAGTCTCAATTATTTTCTCTACTCACATTTTCAGTTTGTTTTGTAGATCAATAGACCAATGCAACTAAATCATCTTAAATCTCTGTCTCAGTCGCAGCAGAAGCTGAGCCTTTTCTTGCAGTCCCAGTTCTCCCAGCATCATCTCCCTGCTGACAGGGCCCCACAGTAGAGTTTCCAGGTTGGACACTGGGGCCTCTTTTCCTGGAACCAAGCTTCGTACTCCAGGGGGTCCCTATTCACCCACAGACAGCTGTCTCCCAGCCAGCGCAGACCCATCCACACATATTCCGTCAGGGCTTCATGGCTATCCTCCAAGACCAGTTCCAGCTCAGTCTCAGAGAGCACGCTGACCAGGTCAGTACTATTTTCCCTCCAGTACTTCAGAGGCTGCTCCCAAGTGTTTTTCTCTTTCACCACAATGGCTTTGGTTATTAGAACAAACCACATTGTGCCAGCCTTGTCCATTATGTGCACCACAGGACTCATGAAGAACATCGTCCGGTTGTCCACTGTACCAGCTAAAAAATTATGCCCATTCTCCTCAAGACCACTTCCAATCTGTAAAGACATGGCCCTCTCTGCAGGGACCAATCCAGGAAAAAATGGTCTTTCATTCTTACAGTAGCCTTTTCAACTCTTTTCTCTTCCCTCAAGCTCCATAAAGAGGACAGGTCAGTGTAGTGATCTCTGCAGTACTGTTGCGCTTTGTGCCAGCTCTTCAAACCTGGTAAAAAAATATGTCTTCCAAATGCAGCAAAGACTACCATACAGAAAGTTACGATGAGGAGCTCCTTAAAGGTAGGGTTCTCCACAATGATTTAATAAAGGTTGTTAAGTTTCCACAATCGTCTTGTATATTTTACCAGATGAATCTTACCTACAGAACAGTGAGGTGCTGGTCAATCACAAACCAAGGAAGGAAATACTACCTACATGCAAACTCACATGCAAATCAATCCACACTCCAGTGATGGCTCATGCACCTTAACAAATGTACCTTGATTTGTTAAGCCAACGTCATCATCATCAGGGTCGTTGCCTGGCCATCTTTGGAATGAGACATTAAATGGTTACTGATTCCCTGTGGTCATTTAAAATTAGTGTACCTGTAGGGGTGTCAACTTGAGTGTCCTGGCTTGACTGCCCAGTCCAGCACAATTTCCATTATGGCTTTCTGATCATCCTCCTGTTTATTTCCAAATGAATATATCAGTACTCCACCATTACAGCTGATGCGTGATCAGCTGTCTGGCATGAAAAAGTTGCTATGCATCTCTCTAGGGTAAATGGGTGTGTCCGTGTTTTTGAGTGGGTGTATTTGTGTGTCCATCTATATGTTCTGGACAGGTGCCTCACGAATAAATCAAATACTGTGATGAAGATCAGCATAAAAGAACCGTTCACTTTGACATTTGGCCAGTCCTAACCTTTAAAAAATGCAATTTTATGGTTCAGGTTAGATTTCGTTTTAGAGAAAAAATAATAGTATTTTGAATGGGATTACAGTCTTTTGCCCAAGAAGTCCTTACACGTATTCAAAAATATGCAATGTATATGTGTGAGAAAAGGTTTAAATAGGTAAACAGGAACAAACATTTCTCAAAACTGGGATTAAATCAGAAAGAACAACACATCTTTCTTACAGTAGTTACTTACCATTGGAGTTATTTTTAGGATCAAGCTTTAAGGGATAGATTTGGGGTTACGGTTAGGCATTGAGTTAGGGTTAGCATTAGGGGATAGAGGAAATAGGTAATCATTTTTTATGGTTTGCACAAGGATAGAAAAACCAACACGTGTGTGTGCACTTGTTTCCCTTTCTTAGGAACAAAGTTCACCAAAATGTCCTGACAACATGAAACAAGGTGAAAAGTCCTGAATCAAAATCCTTCTGTAGCCTTACTAACCCTTAAAGGGTTCAGGTTAAAAGTTTTATTGTAGTTATAATATGGTTTAGGTTAGGGGTTATACTTAAGTTTGAGTTAGGTTTAGATTAGAAGTTAGACTGTGGTTAGGGTTAGGTTCAAGTTAGGATTTATAGGCCTACTGTAATCAGTGTTAGATTTAGGTTACAAGTTATACTGTTGTTAGGGTTAGGTTTAGGTCAGGAGTTATATTGTAGTTAGGATAGGTTTAGGTCAGGAGTTACATTGTAGTTAGGATAGGTTTAGGTCAGGAGTTATATTGTAGTTAGGATAGGTTTAGGTAAGGAGTTATATTGTAGTTAGGATAGGTTTAGGTCAGGAGTTATATTGTAGTTAGGATAGGTTTAGGTTAGGAGTTAGATTGTAGTTAGGATAGGTTTAGGTAAGGTGTTATATTGTAGTAAGGATAGGTTTAGGTCAGGAGTTATATTGTAGTTAGAATAGGTTTAGGTTAGTAGTTATATTGTAGTTAGGATAGGTTTAGGTCAGGAGTTATACAGGAGTTATACTATAGTTAGGGTTAGAATCAGGTATAAATGTTAGGTCCTAAAAAGTCATAAGAACATTGTGGGCATTGTGTGTGTGTGTGTGTGTGTGTGTGTGTGTGTGTGTGTGTGTGTCTGCAATATTGTCTGTCTGCAATACTTAACTCCCCTTCAGTAGATGACGTCAGTGGGTTAATTATTTGCTTGTAAACATACAGTATTTACAGGCAAGATCCAGTATAACTATGAAGAGATACATTACAGAGTACAATCTATTTAGCATTATTTTGTGTGAAGAAAAATTACTAAATTAATATAAATAATAAATAAATACTGGAACCATAAAAAACTACAGACATCTGTGTTTTGAGATTCATGAGTCTATTCTTATTTCTACTTTCCATTTAAATGTTATGAATTCTATATGTTGTTTCAAATTCTATCTTTACTGAAGGGCATGTTTAAACTGCACAGTGCTATTATAGGGGATGCCTAATTGGATCATTAGTGTTAGAGCCGAGGTCTAAGTTCTGACTGAGAGACTTCTCTGCCCTACTGGAGGCCACTTTGACACCTCTACTCGACAACTCTATGCAGAGTGACAGGTAACCAGCTTGAAACCTCACCCTCCTCCTAACACTGACACATGCACACACACACACACACACACACACACGCACACACACACACACACACACACACACACACACACACACACGCAAGCAGAGGAGAAAAGTAACAAAGTAAAAATGCTTTAAAGTTAATCATTTTTTAGGGTAACGGAAAGCTAGTTTGCTATATTTTTTACAACTTTTACTCACATGTTCTCTAACACCAAAAAAGTGCCACTGAACAGAAAAGGATGACTCATGTAATTGATGCCTGACTTGGAGTGTTTCCCAGGCAATCCATGAAATGAAATAGAAAATTCTGATGAGTTATCAAATGAAAGAGAGTAAGGTTGCCAAGGACACTACGGATTTACCTAATAAGTAAATTATATGTAAAATCATTCATTGCGGATAATGATTGGTTCCATCTTATAGAAATAAATGTCCCAGAGTGATGAAATAAAGCATGAAGCATTAAGAAACGGGACTGTTTGGCTGAGTCAGTGGAGACAGATGGGCAAGTGGAGCAATCTTAAAATAAGCTAAAATAAGATGGTGCTGTCCGGTTTGCGTAATTTACAGAATTTCAAATTATTTACAGTACTGTGCAAAAGGCTTAGGCCATCTGAGAAAACTATTTAAAGCCAATTATTTGAGCAGTACGTGTTTGTATTTGTTTGAAAAAAATAATCTCAATGTAACATTGAAGTAAAGACAAAGAACAATTAACACAATTGCAAAAGCAACCAAAACAATTAGCTTTGGTAGACGGTTAAGAAGCCGTGTTGAATTCTTCCAATCCACATGCAGGATTTGCCTTAATTCTTCTTTTGACTTTGGCTGCTTTTTGTTTTCTTTCCTTTTCGTCCTTTCTAAGTGAAGTGAGAGTGTTCCGTCCGCCAAATTCTGCTCCAAGTAGGTTTAATTAATTTTTGCGTGTATGGTGTCATTATCATGCAAAGAAAAAGACTATGTTTTTTGTCAATCAGTCTAAGATTAAAATTTCTTGTAAGACTGTTCAAGCGTGTGCCTTGTTGCCAGAGGACAGCCTGACGCTGAGCAAGCATTTCACTAGATGTCCTTCTGTCCCCTATGGAAGTGACCCTTATGTACTGTTCTTCAGATGCAAACAGCTTTTTTGGTCTTCAACTGTGTTTTCTATCTTCAGCTTGCCTAATATTTTATGACATTTCTTCTAGCAATTTAACAAGATAATAAATACTTTTTAGACAATCCAAGAAATGTTTTGTTACTTTTTATTATATTTGTATTTATCATGAAAGTGTATTTACGAGTATATAAACACTGACTGCCTGGATAAAAAGCTTTTCACAATTTTCACAGATGGTCTAAGGCTGTATATTATTCACCATTGATACATAAGTAGATTTAAAACAAAAAACTTGAGCAATATTTACCTGCGTGATTCTCACATTTACATGAGCCACTACACACATGCATGCACATTTACGTACAAAAACCTGTGTTTGTCACATGACTCTGAGTCATATCCTTTCCATCACCAACACTATCATCACATGTCACATTACGACTGGTGGAAATCAGGTTTCAATACCACCATGGACATTGCTTGTAGCTCAGTCTAAGATGTTAGCACACTAGCAGCAACTCAACTAGTTTTTGTTTTAGTTCAGTTGGGTTGAGGAGGAATCATTGTTCCCAACAGCCAAAACTTTAAAAAATTAGAACTTTGAAAACACTTGATCTTCTCTGAAATACAAACAATGAATTATTCCTCAACAGAATCTCAGTTTATGTAGGAAGTTAAGGCCACCTCATTTCCAAACGTAATTGGTCGACAACTTGCTTGACTTGCTAGACACAGATGGGTGAAAAATTAAAGGAAAAACCAGAATAAATGAGAGGAACATAACAAATGTAGATGTTTCCATACAGGTATACTGTGTGATACAATTAAGCAATTAACATCCTATCATGGTTTGTGGCAAGTATGAAAATGCTGAGTAGGTCCAGTTGACCTCGATTTTGGATCAAGATGACAAGAGGAAAGGATCTGAGTGACTTTGAAACAGAGGTCAATGCTGGGTCTCTTCTAAGAAGACAATCCCCCATCCACAGGGCACGAGGATTCACTCAATGATTTGACGAGCATGAAAATGATGTGAATCATACGCTATGGCTTTCACAGTCATCAGGTCTCAACCCAATTCAACACCTATGGGAGATTTTGTACCATAGCGTGTTAGACGGCGCTCACCAAAACCATCATCAAAACATCAAATAGGTGAATATCTTTTGGAAGAATGGTGTTTGATCCCTCAGCCAGACTTCCAGAGACTCACAGAATTTAAGTATAGGTTATTTGTTACTCAGTGTTGTGGCTAGCCAGGCCTGCTAACGATCCCTTTTTAACACAAGAACAATTAGTTGAGTATGCTCAGCTACTGTCCCTCCTTTCAAAATATGATAATAATAATGTATTAAGTTAAAATTGCATTTTTTATAAAAGTAATCTCAAAGCCATTGCATTTACAAAAAAATATAATATTACGCTAGGTTGGTTGTAGGCAGATTAATATGCATGTGCAATAATTTATTCAGAATGACAAAGGCATTTTGCTGTGAGACAAGGAGCATTCTTTAAAGCAAGTTAGACAACAGAAGAGTGTAGCAAAAGAAACTGAAAATTTACCTGATAAATCACATGTAAAATAACTTGGAAGATTCTGTTTTGTTCCATGATATGGAAATAAATACCCCAAATCAATGAGGCATCAACAAAAAAGGATGGTGGTATGAATAAATGGGGACAGGAGTAAATCAAACTATTGATTTGACTACAAAATCAACATTTGTTGGATATTTTTAATTTTACCTCGAAATATATCTTCAGGAATCTACACCCTAGTCACTTGTATGTCTGGCTCAACCTAAAATACACACAAAACAAAATCCTGAAATCCATATTGCATATCATTAATATGTATTTTACAATGCCACATATGGGTACACGTACATCAAATTATTGGTGTCATTTGTTAAAAGTGCAACTCCAATTCGTGTCTTCAATTAAGATACCCCAGCGACACCTACCGGCAAAAAGCAGTAACAAACGTCCGTTCGCCATAAATGTACTTCTTACTTCTCAAGTATACGCACGGCAACATCTGTGTGGATATCACATGTAATCCCTTGACGCAAAAACATTAAAATTAATATAATATTATAAAACAAGATTGTACTAATTATACTACGGGAATTTATTCAATAAAGATACTGTGGTCGCGGCTTATGAGGAATTCTCCTACAAAGTTAACTGAACATGCTCCTTGAAGAGCATACAATAATTGGCGTTAAATAATGTTCTTTTTGTCGGCTTTCAGATGACGAGTCTTTAACGAGAAATAGGAACAAATGAAATATGAATGCAGTTTTAGAGATGCAGCCTACATGTTTCATTATTATTTGCCCATTTACAATCATTCTTCATGTGGTTTCACGTGGACATGGCTTTTTGAATAAGAGTGCCATAGTTGAACATGAACTCTCCCCCAGTTTTCATGTGTGGGTTCCCATCTAAATAGCCATGCAAACACATTATTTAATTGTAAGTAATAACCGCCTCAACCCATCTACCAGCTCCACAGATCTTGCATGCCACTGGACGAAATGAGGACAACCAGCGGTCTGACTCTGACCCACAGAGAAACCCGTGCTTCCTGACCCAGAAAACCCCACATTTGGCATTCCAGGCTCGGGTTTCTATTCTCACTCCCTGGCTGTACGTCTGGTGGCCTGTGATTACGGTGTGGTGGTAGTCAGCCTTAACCCAAGAAGTATAGTGACCAAACACTACAGAATGTGTCTGACCCTGGGCAGGGCCTCTCAGTAATGGCTGCTCGATGCAGCATACAGATTGGTGAGTGGCTGGATCTGTGCGGTGTCTATCCCAGTGAGGTGTTACCATGGTTGCTGGCATAGTCAGCAGCAGTATACAGAAGCTGTGTTTAGAACTCCAGTGAGTGTGAGCATGACGTGACATTGTGGCTTAAGCCTAATTGACAGACTCTAATGTCCCAATTGGCTGCTTCTAGGGGGCAGGATGCTTCTCACACACCCTTCCCGCAGAGAGCTGTTAAAAAGCATGGGAGGGCTGTTTCTGTTCATTCATTTTCCTCCTACACAGTTCTTATTTCATTCTAGTGGCTCAATGTTTTTATCTGCACAAGAAAATCCTGGTTTTCCAGGTAACAGTTTTCATGCCATCTCAGATCAAGGCAGGTGTCGAAGCACTCCAGGGAGGAGCATCAGGCAGGAAGGTTCGGTCTTCATCAATCCTCTGGCGTACCAGGATTTTGCCTATTTTTTTTTCTTTCATTAGCATACACGTCCTACATGCCACCTAGATACCTGCCAGCATTGAGCCTGACCTGTATAATTCAGACAGGTCAGGTCTTCCTGGCACTGCCTTGCCTGGCAAAAAGCCTGGCTGACATACGTCAAGGCCGAGGGGGGCCTTGCCGAAGAAACAGCCAATACGGTGCTGCACGGTGACTTGAGTGGTGATGTGTAACAATCATGAAGGAGTGCAGATATTCAGCCCCAATCCAGCAGATAAGGGAACGTTTTGTTCCGGCACAGACACAATGGCATTTTGTCAATGGCACATTTGTTTTATCCAAATAAGTAACAAACACAAGAAAAGTGCTACCTTAATTTGTGTTAAAGTTAAACTTCAAAGTGTAAAAATATCAGTGCGTCATTTCAGCCATTGAACGGGACTTAGTGGAAGTGAGAAGGCGGCTTTCACAATCTTTTTGTATAGTTTTAATCACATTTATTTGAATGAAACATGTCCTGAACTAAAACTATTTAGCACAGAGGCAACTCTTTAAAGCAAAAGAGTGCATTTTAGCGAAGAGAGGTATACATACAGAGGCAGAACTTTTATTAAGTTCATAAAACACAAATGTGATGTGAAAATAAAATACTTCCAAGTTTTTAATTCCCCCTTGGCAATAACCTGGCATCTTCCAAACATTCCAATTTTCCATGTCTGACCAGAATCCCTTTTCCAGTGGTGAAGAGGGGGACCAAAGACAAGAAATAAAATCTTATCACCAGGCAGTTTTAGGATTGGCTTTAAAGACCTCATAATCATCCCTCCTGAAGAAGGCCAATTCTGTTTCATTTGCTGCAAAAAAATAAGGCATAGAAAACAATGACCACCAATATGTTTACTTAAAAGCATCAAGCAAGTTTGAAGCTAACATTCTCAACAGCCCTTAGGTGACATACAGCATATCTGGAAAGAGAAGGTAATGTCTATACCAACCAATGCCAGCAGCTCTAAGAGTCAGTCCATCTTGCAGGATGAGTGTGTCATCGTCATCCAAACTCATCACTAACTCGTTTGTCTGAAAACAGGTAATTTATATAATGAGGACATTCCTTTTCATCACTGGCTGCCTTTAGAACCTTGATTTAGACAAAGCAATGGGCAGAGTTCACCTCATTTTCCACAACTCATAGAAAAATGATCAGAACCAGCAGGAAATAGTCAGTATACCTTTGCTCCATGTGCCTGGTGGATGATCTTCATCGTGTCTTCGAAAGACAGGTCATGTAGAAGGTGAAATTACAACAAGTCAATGTTTTGCTTTTATCAATAATAAATGCCAATATGTCCCACGATATTTAGTGCAAGATAATTAAATTAAGCCCCGAATGTATTGTGATCCCAGCGACGCCTCTGGTAATAAACTCCAGCCTCGCCATCAACAAGTGTCTATGTGCTAGTGTAGCCCTTAATCTGACTCCATTAACCTACCCACTAGGTAATGCAACAGCCTTTCTTTGACCAAGGGCAAGAGCTAGTAGACATGACATAGATTGGCGCCACTACTGACAAGCAGCCGTAACATACCATAGCCAAACTTCTTGAATGGAGGTGGAAGCCCCCCCCTTGTGGCGACGTCTAGAAAAGAAAAGACAAACAGTATAATGTCCCCGCCAAAGACTATAACAACAACCATGACAATTAAGTATTACTAAGAACCAATGACAGGCATTTAAACAAAAGGTATGCTTTCTGTTTAGCAGTCTACACCTGTCAATCAACTGAACATCAATTTAACGTAAAATAATGCACGCAATTAGTCTATGAAAGACGCAATCAATTTTGAAGGGGCACTGACTAGAATCCTGCCTCCAGCGTTTACAAGACTGGATTTTAAACACTGACAACTTGTCGCCTCCTTTCCTTTTATTACTAGATGACACCGAAATAGTCCGCTCTGAGGTGTCCAGTCCTAATGCATGTAAACTGCATAAATGTGCTATTTATGGAAATTATGAAATGGTTTTAGTGTACTATTTTACAATTCTTGTTTTTGATCAGAACCCTGGCATACATCAACAGCATGATATTGTAGAGGCTGCAATAATAACATGGAGAAGTGAAATCGCAGTGTCTAATGTGTTCAACAAAATCCTACTTGCCATTTTTTACAAACTGGATAAATTCCTGTACTGTTTGATCCAAGTTCACGCCACTAAATACAACCGGCTTGAAGTTTCTATGTGAAAAAGACCTTACCAATCGAACAGTAAGAACAGCTTCGCTGGACATTGCTAGTTCGTTTACTTCTAACTAATTTTCTCTTTTCTAAGCCTCCCGGTTATAAACACGCTTGCACTAGTTTAGAGGAAGCCGATTTTTACTTTTAGAATTAATTATTACAAGCCTGCTAGTTCATATCGATTCTAAATGACCATTTAGCAAGTCATTTTAAAAATGAACATTACAAGCGTAGATCCCCGTAGATTCAGACACTTTCCGGGTTTTACGTAACTTCCGCAAGACAAAAGCAAACGATTTTGGACAGAGGTTTTCTACTCAGACTCAATGTGTCGATGAAATTGGATATGATTTCACACAATCTGTAATTTTATAACTAACGTAAGTTATATATGATTGTAATATATGTAATAACTATTGTAATATGTTCAATTTCATCCAGTCAACTGGATCTTGCTTCCAGAACAGGTTGGTCATCTAATGATGTCATCAGAAGGGATTTGCCAGTTAATTATACCAAAATGAACTACTTCAACATGGTGATGGCCTTGATGGCGTAATGGAACTTTTTGATCCCTATATAATCCTACCTGAAAGGCAAAACCCAGGTAAATAACCCCAAATGACAATAAAGTTGAATCTAATCCAACAAAAATGTTTAGAGGGACTGGGGAGTGTCTTTTAACCTGACAGCCACTATCTCTTGTCTGCCTGTTTTCTCATGCCTATTATGAATAGGTTATGAGACAATTCTGCCCATTTGTGCCAGCCCTGTCAAATGCATGTAACGATATATACAGAAACAATACAGGAAAAGAGGGAAGGTATGAAGAGTTGTTTAGAGAGAGTAGATACATATTTATTGTTGTGGCAGATGACATTTTGTAGCACAATGCCGTGCCCCCTACCCTACTTAGTGGTTCCCATAGAGAATGTTAGAGGCATCTAACGGTCAAAGGCCGTTTAAGAATGGACACTGCTGTTGAAGGCATCTGCCAATTTAATGTAGTCAAGTGGGTGGAACTTTCAAAATCATCCTTTCCAAAATTAAGGATATTGGGGAAATGGGTTGTTTCATGGAAGCAACTGACTAGACTTTGATTCAGCAGCGCACTCCATAATCGTGTTGCGTCCTCTAACCTCCTCTGAGTGAGACCACTCGTCCACAATAAACTCAGGGCTATGATTGGTTACCTTTACTCACCCGATGACCAAAGATGTTGCGTGAGGGTCATTCAATGGGAGTGCTATACATTTTTCCGGGATAAACTCGTATAATCGGGCAAAAGCGGGGAGGGATATCATTCTTAAATACCCCAATAATCTACGCTCCTTGGTCGTGTTGAATAAAATACATCGTGTTGCATCATCCAGAAACACATATGCTACAATCTGTTTTCCATAAAATGTCTTTTTTTGCGACAAATAAAATCATTAGGAAGGTAGATAGTGCGTTATTATCAAAAGCTATAACTTCGACACGTGAAAACATGGTATCAAATCACTCTATGGGGTTGAGCCTATTTGGCCCTTAGGCTAGAGCGGGGCAACCGGCTCAAGCCTGGAATGCAGCTCGGTTTCAAAACGAATGTAATTAACTTTCACCCGATGCTCAACACGCTTACAACAGGCACCCGAGCCAAATAAACGAATCTCCCTGATTTAATTTACCAATGGAATTGAAGGGGCGGTATTGCCTGGTGAAGTACACTCATAGGAGCGTTAGCGAAATTTGTGCTTTCTTTTCCGTTAGTTCAGGGTTGTGGAGTCTTTTTGTGATTGTAAGAAGGTCCTTCAGAAGGAATTTAGAATCATGTCTGAGGTTTGTGTCGAATTTATATTGATGTTATATTACAATACCTGTCATAACATGCATCTCTGTATTATTGATTTACAGTTCCCGGATGAAATTCAGGTTCGCTAACATGTCGGTTGGCTAACGCTAGTAATGTATTGTGTGGTTAGCTAGCTTTACCCATGAACCAAAGCATATTATCTTATTCGAACCTGCTTTGAATTTAGCCTGTCGCATTATATGGAGTTGGTACTTGACTCCTCTCCACTAACGTCGTTAATCATCTCCGCTGGTTGCTTGACGATTAGGTATCAAACTTGAATTGCAATTTCGTTTAACGTTATTGCCTTTAATCAAATGATATACGTTTCCATGTTGATGTTCTCCCCAGATTGAACAAACCCTTTCGTTTCCCAACTCAGTTTAATAATCGGATTTCAGTCTAAAACCAGAGCATTGCCTTTGGTACAACTGTCACGTCAGACCGCTTGAAGGGTGCGGTACGGCTTTCAACATAACCCGAGGCGCTGATTGTGTGTGTGGACTTTGCTCCCAGGGTTTTTGCACAGAACGGTAAAAAGCGTATTTGTTCTTTGGGGTTTATTAGTGAACGGCTAGAAAACGTGCATTGTCGCTACCTAGTCTGCGGGAGGTAAAAGGCTGCATCATTTTGAATCATAAACATATCCAATAATTTTAACTACCAGAAAAAACTCATATACATAGATATTTTGTACATCTATATCTCTTGTTATAAAAAAACTACCAGGGGACATACTCGTATGCATTGGCTAAAGCCATTAGTGTATGGCTAGCTGCTAGCTTTTCTTATAGGCCAACCTGCCACAATTAGCCACGATGCTTGCCGATCGTTACATCTGGCTTCCATATAAGCCAATTATGATCATCTACACTGATGTGAAAGATTTACACTATCTCTTTCTCATTAAGGCATTCATACCACAGGGCCACCAGCATGCTCTGAACTGCATGTGTTGAAGGTGACTGCAGTCATCGCTTTAAATAAAGATAAATCATCCATTTGGGCCTATTTCTAAAACTCTTTAATAACAACTTCATTACTAATCTGTAAATATTGTTTTGACTTTGGCTTGGTAGTGCTATATGAGCTACATTTACAATGTGTGTGATACTCCATATAAATGGTATAGTGTATATCTTTCTTGAAGTAGACCTGGGTTCAGTGTTCTAGGAATATTTTGTGGTTTACTTAAATGTTACCCTTTGCTTCAAACTGTACATCCATTTCTGCCATACCCTATGGTATTTTGTGAGGTTGGGTGGGAGCAATTGTACTACAGACACCTAAGTAGATGAGGTGTATGGTGCTTTACATTAAGAAATCTAGATTGAGGTCAAAAATAAAATGTTTAGGTTAGAAAGAAAGAATGACTCTAGAACTTTGCCTGAGATTGAATGTAGCCTACGAAAGTTGGTCTGAAAGAGGTCAGAGATTTCAGATTTTCCAGTGCCTTCGAATACACTTTTTTAGTTTTGGGCTAGTTTTTGTATGGGGGCTGTGATAAATCATGGCATAGGCTATGCTATAATTTCAGATTATAGAAAGGTTTATTAGATTAAACTTTGTCACTGAACAAGTACAGTACAACAAAATGCAGTTAGTATCTAACCAGAAATAATTATTCCCATCACAATTCCTTGTGAATGGGAATTAGGAATTCTAACTCAAGTTCTGTACGTTAGAGGTTTGTGAACTGTCTTTCAGATGGTTACTCATTCAGTATTCTATATATAATTTTCACAGGATAATATTTTGAGACAGAAGCTGCAGAGCATGGTCAAATAATTAATTAATATGGTTTCTAAGCATTAAATAATATGGTATGAAAAGGTCACTGCTATGCTTAAATTGCTATTCAAATTTGATGGTAAATTTATGTATACCTTTATTTCAGACATAACTGATTCACTCTCACTGCAGACTGCTGCTGCATGAAGACCACAAGTCTTGCGTCATGTGTTCATGTACCAAACCTAAATCTTGGGATTGGAGTTTGACATTTGCTGGTGTGAAAGTCTAATATCTAATAAAAAACAACAAGAATTTGTGTCAGGTTAAATTGTGTGTGTAAGATGCAGTGTTTTCTATATTTGGTGTCTTCAAGTTATAATAAGCATAATTTTCACATCTTGAAATATTTGCATTGTCATAAACAATGAAGAGTCGTAATGAACATTTGTTGAGATGTTGTCTTGCTAAAAAGCACAAGAGCTTGACATATGCATATTAGCAAACATCTGGCCAGGATTTGAATGTTTAACCATGTGTACTGTTAACACAGCCAGCAAATGTTCCCACAAAAATACCCAAATTACAAACAGGTAATGAAACTTTACTAACTGGAAAAATCTACAAGTTGATGTATCAAAACAACCAGTTTAAATAGCTTTTTAATTCAATATAATGACTTGAATAAGTACATTTATAACATATGCATGTGTTTTGTACTCTTTTAGCTTGTGTTATTGTTGAGACAAGAAATACAGGTCCCTAGGGAGAAATGGCTGCAGAAAATTTAGCCGTTTCTGTAAGTCCAGGGATTGAATTGTAACAACTAGAAATATATTTTTGTTGAATAAATATTAAATGCATCAGATTTGATGAACTAAAATATCAAAAATTAACAAGTATAACAAAATTTTATACTGGACCCCTGGGCATTGCAAGTGAGCCATGTATTCCCAATAGCTCCACACAGGACTTTGTAAAACACCAAATGCACAAAAACTGCATAACACACAATATGGCCTGAAAGAAATGTGTGTGCATTGTGTTTCAATATGTTTTGATTAGCGAATATTATACCAGTCAAAATATCAGTTCTGCATGTGAGCTTGCTATGTGATGGAAGAGGTGAGATCTTCAGTACATCAGTGGTCTGCAGTGAGAGTAAAGTATCGTTGCGGTGCCTGAAATAAGAGATACATAGATAAAACATTTTCTGCCCAGCCAACCAATGCTTAAAACTAACATTGAGATTGTAGGGGTGGGGAATGGGTTTGTTGGGTCCCTTTTCGCAGATGATTGGCTCTGTTTGGACTCTGGCTGGGGTGATGGGTATTAGTCTTTACCCCTGATTATATTCCAGGCAGCAACCAGGCATTCAGTTGTCAAAGAAAGTAATTGAAGCCTGCCTATAAGCCGGGCAAGATGCTGCCATGATTCCTAATTTCCTAGGAACACTAGTAAGTGAAACACAGCCAGCCTGTCTATAAACTCCCATCTATCTCCTTGCATAGTTGGCATAGTGACAAGACCAGTGTGAGGAAGTGGGGTTTGGCTCACTCAGAGAGCCCATTGTACTGCCTGGGTACATCTTGGCAACCCAGAGTTTGCTGCAGCAACAATGTTTTGTTTTTTTGGTTGAGTCCTCTTTCTCTTCAGAAGCTCTGGTTGTCTGACCAGTATCTCTTCATGTGTTCTGCCACGCTGTCCTCACGAGTTGCTCATAGTATAATGTGAGCATGACTTGGTCGGCCTAGACCAGGTGTGTCCAAACAGTTCCACGGAGGGCAGAGTGTCTGCAGGTTTTCGCTCTCACCTTGTACTTGATTGACTAATTAGGTTACTAATTGGTTAGTTTCTACCCTCACCTGGTTGTTTAGGTGTGAACTGGGAAACAATTTATAGGAAAAACCAAAAATCCGCAGACACTCAGCCCTCCGTGGAACTGTTTGGACACCCCTGGCCAAGACAAACTAACCGACATGAAAGTCTAGCATTTACTATATGTTGCAATCTTGTGATCATCTAACTTATTGGTTATCAATCTGTTTGTCTATTGTACTGTTATCTTACTTAACCCAGAACTAAGGTCTTGTAACATTTGGTAAGCTGCACGATTTTGCTGTTGTGTACAGATGCCCGGCATCTCCACGTAAGATTGTCCAGAAGCTTATCATTGAAGTCTGCCTTCGTCATCTCTGATTTCTTTGTGTTTCAGTTAACTTTGACCCTAATATTTTGTTCTGTCCCACCCAGACAGATTTTGATAAGGCTGCCGAGGAGGTGAAGAAGCTCAAGGCCAAGCCAACAGATGCAGAAATGCTCAGGGTCTACGCTCTGTTCAAACAGGCCAAAGTGGGTGACATCAACACCGGTGAGCCAGTCAGCCACTATCCAATGCTTTGTGATGCCCCTCAATTCTAGATGCCTTGTATTAAGTGCTGTCTGTTGATGGTGCATCTTTCCCTTTGTTTCTGTAGCTCGCCCTGGGATGCTGGACTTTACTGGGAAAGCCAAGTGGGATGCCTGGGAGAAGGAAAAAGGTGCGTTTTCAGTAGCGCTTCCTCCTTCAGCTTGTACAGCAGGGGAGAGGAAGAGGTTACCCGGAGATGAAATTGATTATCTTCCCCTGTCCCCCGCTCTTTTTTGGGCTGCATCTCAGTGGGTTGCCAACACACACAACGAATCAAGGCCTAGCTATCCACATAATAGTTGCCAATAACCTCATTACGAGAGTTGGGCAATTAAACCTGTTTACTTTGGTATTTTAATACATCTTATATGACAATGTTTTCAGGAATTTGGCAAAGGAAATTTGAAGCCCTTTCTTAGCAGTCACTACGAGGATCCAGAGAGTTGGTCTTTCGTTGGGAATCAGTCACATATTTATCCACATAAGAGTTGCAACATGTTTGCCCAGTTCACTAATTCTGCTTTCAATGTATCCACTCTTTCAACACACCCACTCAGCCTTTCGACACACCCACTCCCCTGTACTCATGTCGCCACCTGGTGTTACTGCTACCAATAATTGGTATCACAGCTCCAAGATGTGCACGTCACTGCCTGATGTCAGTTAGTTGTCTACTGAGGAGGCTTTCAGCTCAATACATTTATACTCAGTGTACTGGTTCAGAAAAACACTTGTTGAACTGTTACTCATTATGTTAACAATCCTTCTCTTATATGACATTCATAGGCAAGAGCCAAGATGCTGCCAGGAAGGAGTACATTGACTTCGTAGAGGAGCTGAAAGGGAAGTACGGAATCTAAAAACTGACTGTGGTCAGCCCCCAGCTTGTCCCTATTCGATGCCATAAGCTCCAGGAAAATGCCCATTTCTGCAAGACCTGGGGCAAATACATATGTCAAATATTTTATAATACTAGAGGTGTCTGGTTTATCATGCAACACAATTGGAGTTGGAGCACTTTTTAAATGTGGTTGGAACACTTTTTAGACTATTTAAACGGTTCCATAGAACTAGCTAAATCAAGCACACCGCAAGTATTTTACATATGTTTTTGACCCGGTTATGTTTGCTCCTGTGTAATGTGAACAATGGGAATGCCTAGCATGAAGTGCCTGTGGTCACACGGAGAATACCGTACCCTGAAAATGCCCCCACGGACAGAGACGTGCTGTCCTCCACCAACAACCTCCTTGTGAATTTTTTAATTGGTTGTTAAGCTCCAGAACTTTATAAAATTTGAATAATTATAAACATTTCTGTTGTCTTTCTTGCATTTTGTTTTTAGATGCAGTCTATTTTGTGTCTGACGTGCTGAAATTTGCCTTCACAAAATCAAATACATTTTTTCTTTAACAGCAAGTACACCGATCAGCCATAACATTATGACCACCTGCCTAATATTGTGTAGGTCCCCATTTGGCCGCCAAAACAGCCCTGACCCGTTGAGGCATGGACTCCACTAGACCTCTGAAGGTGTGCTGTGGTATCTGGCACCAAGACGTTTGCAGCAGATTCTTTAAGTCCTGTAAGTTGCAAGGTGAGCCTCCATGGATCGGACTTGTTTGTCAAACACATCCCACAGATGCTCAATTGGATTGCGATCTGGGGAATTTGGAGGCCAAGTCAACACCTTGAACTCGTTGTGTTCCTCAAACCATTCCTGAACCGTTTTTGCTTTGTGGTAGGGCGTATTATCCTGCTGAAAGATGCTACTGCCGTCAGGGAATACCATTGCCATGAAAGGGTGCACATGGTCTGCAACAATGCTTAGGTAGGTGGTACATGTCAAAGTAACATCCACATGAATGGCAGAACCCAAAGTTTCTCAGCAGAACATTGCCCAAAGCATCACACTGCCTCCGCCGGCTTGCCTCCTTCCCATAGTGCATCGTGGTGCCATGTGTTCTCCAGCTAAGCAACAAACACACCCGGCCATCCACGTGATGTAAAAGGAAATGTGATTCAACAGACCAGGCCACTTTCTTCCATTGCTCCATGGTCCAGTTCTGATGCTCACGTGCCCATTGTAGGCCCTTTCGGCAGTGGACAGGGGTCAGCACGGGCACCCTGACTGGTCAGCGTGTACTCAGCCTCATACACAAACTGCAATGCACTGTGTGTTCTGATACCTTTCTATCAGTACCAGCATTAACTTTTTCAGCAATATGAACTACAGTAGCTCGCCTGTTGGATCGGACCACACGGGCCAGCCTTCGCTCCCCACGTGCATCAATGAGCCTTGGCCGCCCATGACCCTGTTCCCGGTTCACCGCTTTTCTGTCCTTGGACCACTTTTGATAGGTACTGACCACTGCAGACCGGGAACACCCCACAAGGGCTGCAGTTTTGGAGATGCTCTGACCCAGTCGTCTAGTGATCACAATTTGGCCCTTGTCAAAGTCGCTCCGATCCTTACACTTGCCCATTTTTCCTGCTTCTAACACATAAACTTTGAGGACAGAATGTTCACTTGCTGCCTAATATATCCCACCCACTTACAGGTGCCATGATAACGAGATTATCAATGTTATTCACTTCAACTGTCAGTGGTCATAATGTTATGGCTGATTTGTGTATATACTAACAGTGAAATTCGTACTTACAGTCATTAAATCATGTTTATCACAACCACGCCCCTTTGCATACTATGAATACTGGGTAAATATAAACTCAGCAATTTAGAACTGAAAGTTTCTTGCATGGTGCATCAGCTACTTGCATTAAGTTCACTGTACATCTTCATTCGCGCTTATCAGTTTACCAGTATGAGTGGGCCACAGGAGGCATATTGAGCTTTGCACCGCTAGAGTGCAATAGAGTGCGTACATGCAATAATCAGCTGGGCTTACATGTATACATTAGAAATCGTGAGGGTTTGTGACTCCACAATGGCTATTCATGCTGCCCCGAAAGTCTCGGTTGTGTGCACTCAGTCAAAGAAAATTCGAACTTCCTCTTTTTTCTGCTGGCGAAAGCAGTGTGTCCCGTGACTGGACTGCTAAAAAAAAGACATTGGTTTGGGCTGAATAACCAGTTGAAAGGGAAATTGGAAGTGTAGGCTATTCCCGAAGGAGACGTTTTTTCGAAAGAGTTTTGTTAATAACACGCCTGAAATTAACCCCGTAAGAAAATTGTTTATTGATATTTGAAAACCGAGTTTTCACGTTATTTGCGTTAAGTGGATAAAGCTGCGGGAAATATACCATGACCGCTATTCAGATGAAGGTAAATATTTCAGTTTTTAATTATCGCAATGACTGTAGATTTGTTTGGAAATCACACAATACATGTTTCTAAATAAAAACTAGACATGTTTATCTAGATTACTAATTATATATTTTTCTTCTGATTTATTTATTCGTCAGTATGCACTCTTGTTCTTGATAAGAGTGTCTAAATCACATTTAATTCTGTCATCAGGCAACTACGTGTGCTGGTAAATCCCTATTGAAACAGAACAAACTTTCAATTAAATTCTCTCATACTATAAATTGTTCCATTTTTATGATCACTTTTTATAATCAACTTAATATCACCTTAATAAATGTATTCCAACTCTCAGATATCCCACAATCCTGTACGGACCTCGGCTGCGCACGTTTCAGGATTTGTCGGATATCAGGCTTATTTGATTAAGAAATCAACGACTGTAAAACCAAAACATACAGCTCCGGAAAAAAATTAAGAGACCAATGCACCTTTTTCTTTCCTTTCCAAAAAAGTTGAAAAGGAAAGTTTTGACTGAGGAACAGAAGCGTTCAATTTGAAGTGGTCTCGTAATTTTAACTCTTCTGTTCCTCACTCAAAACCTTCCTTTTCGACTTTTTCGGATAGGAAAGAAAAAGGTGCCGTGGTCTCTTAATTTTTTCCGGAGCTGTATATTTAAAAAAAACTCATTAACCAATATATTTGTAAATCATATTTAGGCAGGCTATTAATGAGCTGATACAAGTGACTCCAACATTTTAAGATTAGTTCGCTTATTTAATGCTCACAGTCTGAATTAATATGAATGAATGCATTCAAGATATTCTACAGCTGGATCTGGTCCTAAGTGAAAGGTTCGTTTTAATCTGCTGTCTCAATCTCTGCGGTAGAGCTACGTTATCAAGGTTAGAACATTCCGTGCTCCAGATTATTTTACAGTAGTGTTAAAGGTTAACTCTCAACCCCATTTCAGCTTTTGTACTGCCATTACTGTTTTAAAAAAATCCATTGAGGTGAAATGTTGTGGGTGGGGGAAGTTGTTCATGAATATAAATTTTTTTTTTTTTTTTGTTCCTGGGTAGTAAGTGTTATTTCTTAATTGCTTATGCCTCAAAAGTATAGAAAATGGCTATTAGTCCCCACAAACTTTGCTTTTGTGACCAGGACAGTTATATTTTGAAATGTACCTATTTTCCAGAACATTCCAGATATATTCAGTGCTAAGTAAATTTGAAGTAACTTCTAGAACTTACCAGTAATGTAAATAGTAGTATAAACACAGAGGCCTAAACCCACCAGTTCAATTTAGTTCCAGCTGCCTAAGTGGATACATATCATGAGTACGGCTGGGAGGTCATAGGAGACTTCAAAATGGTGGCATTCCTGATGGGTCTCCAAGGCAGTTTTACCAAGTTTCCCTGCTACCTTTGCCTTTGGGCCAGCAGGGACACCAAGGCGCACTACCACAGGTCGGGACTGGCCACAGTGGACTGAGTTCTCTGTGGGGAGGAACAACGTCAGGTGGGAGCCACTGGTGGACCCCCGGAAGGTGCTGATGCCACCACTTCACATTAAATTGGGCCTTATGAAACAATTTGCCAGAGCTCTAGATAAGGAGTCGGCAGTCTTCAAGTACCTTCAAGACTTCTTCCCTAAGTTGTCTGAGGCAAAGGTCAAAGCAAGTGTCTTTGTCAGACCACAGATAAAGAAGATCCTGGAGTCAGATGAATTCCCCAAGAAGCTCACTAGTAAGGAGAAAGCAGCTTAGAACAGCTTTGTTGCAGTGGTTTGGGGCTTCCTGGGCAATCAGAAGGCCGAAAACTATGTGGAGCTGGTTGAGACTCTGGTGAAGAATTACGGCACAATGGGTTGTAGGATGTCCCTCAAAGTCCATATCCTTGATGCACATCTTGATATATTCAAGAAGAACATGGGAGCGTACTCGGAGGAGCAAGGCGAGCGCTTCCACCAGGATATACTGGACTTTGAATGCCGCTACCAAGGACAGTACAACAAGAACATGATAGGAGAATACATTTGGGGGCTGAATCGTGAAAGTGATTTACAGTATAATCATAAATCTATACTCACTTCTAAATCTTTTGTAGTCATTTTTGTATTACTTTAGAATAAATACATGTTAATTTGGATTCATATGTTGTTTTTTTCTGACTATGTGAACGAATAGACCGTTTTTTCATCGGAAATAGGTACATTTCAAAATATCACTGTCCTGTTCACAAAAGCAAAGTTTGTGGGGAATAATAGCCATTCTCTATACTTTTTATGCATAAGCAATTACGAAATAACACTTACTAACCAGGAACAAAAATTGTGTTACATAGTGTGTTATTCATTATTAAATGTTTTGAGTGCTACAGGGATTCCCAATCATTCTTACAAAAGGAGCAACAGCGCCACCTTCTTGCTATCACCTGTACTCCTCCCTTCAGTTAACAATCAAGGACCTTTGCAATATGCCCCTCCTGTACTTCACAACTAGATTTCCTGGAAAACATATTTTTTTGTGATAATTGTCCTTCGTCCCTTTTCTAGTCACACCTATCTACTATACCTGCACAATTTCTAACTGCCAAATCAATCCCCTTCCTTTAGTTCCCAGGAGGAGCCCACCAAGAGAGGAAATCCCGGCCTCTCTTCCTGGAGGTGTTGATCCGCAGCCTAATCATTCTCTGCACGGCCTTGGCTATTGTCCTCTCCTCCATTGCCGTGTGTGACGGCTATTGGTTGATAGCGGGCCGCCGGAGGATGTTTGGTCTGTGGAACTTCTGCACCCGGGAGGCTGCGGTGGAACCAACAGCCCCCCCTAACTGCACCACTTACCCCGTTGAATCTGGAGTTCAGGGAGTGGCGTTGAGCCTGGGGCTGTGTCGCTCTGTTGTCTCTCTGGCAGTGGTGGGAGGCATCTTTGGCCTGGAGCTGCTGGTAATGTCGCAGGTGAGTGAAGGACAGGACTCACGCCGGCGGTGGATCCTGGGGTCGGCCTTGCTGCTGGTGGCCGCAGCGTTGTCCGCGGCCGGCGTGGCGGTGTTTGTGGCCCTGCTGTGGCGGCACGCCTCTCCCCTGGGCTTCACGCTCACCTTCTGGTGCCAGTTCACTGCGGCATTTCTGCTCTTTCTCAACGGCACCGCCGCGTGCCATGTCCATCACATGGCCCAAGCAGGCGGCGCTGCCGGGGGTTTAGGGAAGGGGGGGGCCAAGTATGGAAATGCCAAGGGTGAAATATCCTGGCGCGTCCATTGCTCCAGCTGCGGCAGTACGTTCCTAACACACAGATATCCCTGGAACTGTGGTTGTTCTGTCGGAGACAGACTCTGGGTCATGTCCTTGGCTAAGGACTATTGAACACAGTGGACATTAGGACATGTATGCCTTGGCGGGAATCACAGTGACTGAGATGTGTCTTGGGGAATGGATCAGCTGTATGTTCAGACCCTCAAGGCCTCGCTCAAGCTGCCTGCTCCTATGCAGTTGTCTTCACTGTTCTGTAGAAACACAGATCTGGATTTTGCATACTCTCAAGCACTCTAAAATGTTTTTTCTAACTTTTCCAAGTTGTAATGAAGCCCTTGATTTCCCTTTTTTTTTCCTCTCAACTTTCATCTTCCTCTTCATCAAAATGATCATATGTAGGCCAGTGGTGGTGACAAGCAACCAATGTACAGATACGTACTAATGACAATTAATTTGATAATACATCAATGATACGTTTTTATTTTCTAATTGCCATCAAGACGTGTGAGGCACTTTGTAACAACAGATATGAGATGGTTAAATTGGAACTGTCACAGACGCATTAACACATTGCTTTCAACTTTTCAACAGCACCTCTTGTTTGGATGGTTATAGATCTAAATATCTTTGTAAGACATGGACTAAATAGATAGTCATCATTGAGTCAATAAAAAATAAAAATGAACTTTAGCATTTGCAGAAGTCTTTTGGAATTCGTGGTCATGCTGACTGTTTTATAACAGGTGCTGTCACTTCCATATGTGAATGAGGAAAGGTCAGAACAGTAAAGCCATACACAGAACCGTTGTTAATATTTTGACTCCAGAACCCAAGGTCCAGTTCTGTTACTAAATAGACCCCACAACCCAAGGCCCAGTACTGCCACAAATCCCATACCAGACATAGAGACCAAATACACTTAACATTGAATGTAATGAAATGAGGTCTGATCCTTTGAGTGTCAGCCGGCGTGTCACGTGTTACACCAGACTGGAGTGTGTTACACCAGACTGGAGTGTGTTACACCAGACTGGAGTGTGTTATACCAGACTGGAGTGTGTTACACCAGACTGGAGTGTGTTACACCAGACTGGAGTGGTGTGTGGATGGTCCCCGGGGCAGGAAGGACACCTGGGTATGGCCCCCTAGACCCATGGAGCCATGTTGGTGCCTGGCCTCTCCTGGTAAACGTTGCTTCAGCCTCCATCGCCGCCATCTCCTCTGGACCTCATGCTGAACCTGTGGAGAGGAGGGCAAAGGTCAACAGATAGGCTTAGACATTGCCATGTCTCTATTGCCAGTAGTTTACAACGCTGACTGTGTGGGTTTCAGCTTACCTCTCCATTTAAAAAACAGTATAGCACTGCTACTACAAACCCCTAGAACAGATCGGAGCACATATGAAGTCTTAGGTGAATCGGGATAATTTGCGACAGTTTTTACATTGAACATCACTCAGTCAAGGAAAATATAGTCATCCTTCTAAGGAAGATAAATACATATGTTTCAAGATGTTGTTCATCGCTGGAAATAAAACAAAAATATGAAAGCATTACAATTTTGATAAGATAGCAAAAACATGGTCTCTTGTAAATTGAGCACAGTGACAGTCAGTTGAGTCAACTCCAGAGTTTTATACTAAATAAAATAGTACCACTACCTCTTTTGTAACTTTAAATTAAATGAATATTGGTTTCCTAGAAACAAGGAGCCGCTCAACTAAGTAAGTTTAGTTCAACTTAGCCCGTTGTCCCCTACTCAATGTGTAAAAAAATATAAAAGAATAACATGTACACTACCCCAACGAGATGGAATGAAGGCACTACTGTACCTGAGTGGAGGCGAAAGCCAGCTCAATAAAGTTCCATATGTCATTGACTTGATGTGGGAGGAATGCAAAGAGGATGTAATGCAAACCAAAGAGAGATACTAAAAGGAAGGTGGACTTGGCAAGCCTCCTGAAACGTACACAAGTACATAAATTACATCAACATGAAAAAAGTTATTTGTTCTGTTGGTAGTGAATAATTTTCTTTGTAAAAAATAATAAAATGTAACTTACTTGTACTGATTAAACTCATTTCCATGCATGTCCTGTGTTCTCAACTTAGCCACTATGATTCTTATGATACTCAGAAAAAACAACAAGTTAACCTAAATAAGAGACAGACTTTGAGTGAGGCGTTTATTGAAAGAAAATCAAAAACTTGCTTAGGGGGTTTAAAGATTGTCTCAACTCACAACAATGAAGAGGAGAACGGGAGCTCTGAGAATCCACCAGATCCACTCGTGCCCCCTCGACTCCCAGCAACTTCAAAGCCAAGACACACATTATTAGTAGGGAACATAAATACATTCTGACAAGAAATCTCAAATACAGACAGAACATACCCTTTATTCTCATGGATATATTTAGCCAAGCTCCAGGCTATTATAATGACCATCGGAGAACCTGTAGACACAAACAGTCAGACAATAAAACAGGGAAAGAGCTATTGGAACATGGTTCTAGTCAAACACGGGTGTGTTCTGGCTTCATACAGTCCATGTGGAGTGTACACTTATTTTGTTATTATGTAAATATGTCCCAGCATGTGCTCAAACATGTCAGAGCCCCCAGACAATCCATTTTGAAGGTAGACATTATTGTTATTATCAGCAAATTCAAAGCTTTTGGCGTACCCCAGCCAAGGATGATGTACCACCAAAGGTGCCTCTTTTGGGAGAACAGGGAGACACTGACAAGGCTGTAAAGGTAGTGACCCTCGGCCAGCAACCAGCTGTAGTTAGCCAAGATGCAGTAATTGGAGAACATCGTCACAATCTTACAGCTGGCCTGTTGAGGGCGACAGAGGACAAAGACAGACTGCCTCTATCACACCTACTGTGTCCACGCATTTTGTCGCATCCGCTACACATTCATTTCCACTGCAGAGTCAGTTGCAGTGTTTCCCGTGCGGTGTGCACATCTCCAGTGTATGCCTCAAACCCTTGTATGTGTAGACGTCTTGAGTTCAAGACAGTTTGAACTTTTGGTGCACCTCTATATGATGTAAGCCATGAATCAAGTTTATTTGTCAAATGCACTGAACAACACAGCGTCATCCTGCACAATGAAATTCTTGTGACATGGCACCCGACAACTACGTAGTGCGAATTAAGAAGAAAAATATATAAGCAAAAATATAGCCAAACAAAAAATAAAGCAATAATATACATTAAACCTAGGCAATTCTTGAGCTTGGATGCGACAGCAGACAGTGCAAAAGCTTTTACTGATTTCAAGAGAAGCATTCCCACAGGGGCAGATAGTAATGTCTGATATGAGGGCTATCGTTTGGTGAAGCCATTAGTCAACCAGACAGAAGGGCGGAGTCCTGTGAGGATTTTCTATAAAAAGATGCATGTTGTCTGATTAGTGAATGCACCTAATGAAATAGAGATTGAGAGAGCGATTGGAAGTGTTTATGCTGAGAATCTGGCCGACTGAACATAATTATGGTCCGGTTAGGTAATTGGCTGATTGACTGGCCGCGGCAGTAATTGATTAAGTGACACGGATGAGGAAAACAGCATTATGAAATGATCACCAGTAGGTACCGGGTAGGAGTCACAGTGGAAGTGGTCGTCAGAGGAGAAGAGCACAGCGTCTCTGATGAAGATGAGGGTGGCTCTGAGGATGAAGGACAGGAAGAGTTGGATGTGGATGTAGTTACGAGTGCAGTGGAGCCTCCTGTGGGATAGACCAAAAAGACAGGGCTATAGGCCAGAAGACACACCTTCACGCCTCCAGCGCCCCGACCCTTGTTCGTAGAGCGGATACAGTAAAAAGCACTTGAACTGTTGGCATGACAAGCATGCTGGGCAAATGGAGAAGTGGTAAAGGTCAGTTCTATACCACTGAGGAGATCCATTTATAATCCACCACAACTTTAAATTACTCATCATCAATCATCATCTTGGATGTCCCCCAGGTCCACTCACCTGAACAGACAGAGTGTGACTGTGGCGATGGTAATGGATGTGGTAGAGATGGCGTAGCCCACAGAGTACATGACCTGCACATAGAGGAAGTAGCCATGGGACCTGTGTGCCTGGGAAAGTGAAAACCACACTGTTAATCCAAAAAAGCATATGATATTAAGCACTGTGACTTTATCAATGTAAGAGTTGTGATTTAATCATTGAGAGGGACAGAGAGAGAGAGAGAGAGAGAGAGACGGGGGGGGTCATTATCCGTCTCTTAAATCACCATAGTTTTAGCACTGCTGTCATCCCAACAGGAAGACTACACAGAACAGACTGGAATAAACAGTTCTGAACAGAACATTTCATATTGTGATTTACTCTACTATTCCAAATGCACTAAGTACAAACGCAACGCTGAGAAAGGATACCTTTGTAAATGACCATAAAAGGCAGGTTAACTTCCCTTCCTGAGGACATGTTATATTGCCTATAGCAGGGCTTTCTAACCCTGGTCTCGGAGAGCTAGCCTCCTATACATTTATCCAACAACTTCAGTTGCAAATAACCCGATTCATTTTATTAACCATCTAATTATTAGAACCAGATTTGCTAGATTAGAGTTTGAGCGACAAGGACAGTAAAAGGACAGTAGCTGTCCAATCACATGGTGGGACATTACTGATCTATAGACATACTACATCAGTGTACAACTCACAATTTCTGTTTGTCCCAGCTATGTTGCCAAATGTTACAAATGTTTTTACCAACCCAGTATTTTCAGTGAAGTAAAGGTAAAAGAGAAATGGATACGACATTTGTAATCCTCAGAAGTCTTTGTCCCTTTTTTCGATTAGTACTAAGTTTAAACTCTGAACACAATGTTTAACTTGGCTGCTCTCTGTCCCCTTTGTTTTGTGGACGATGATTGAACACAATGTCTTACCTCAAAAGGGAAGGTGAGGGTCTCGTTGAAGGCATACTCACAGGCTATCTCATGAGATGGAAACGGCTCGGTCCAGCCGTGCTCTGTGCAGTTCCTGTAAACTCTACCTGTGAGAGAAGCGAGCACTGATCAGTAGGAACAAAATATTGTACAGTAATTCAAGCAAACCCTGGCTCCGATACTGTGCGTTAAACAACACCAGACACACAAAACCTGTTGACACCTATACACTATGTGTGTGTTCTGACAATAATGTTCTAACATGTAACGTTGAAGCTGTGTTTGTGTTGTATGAGGCCTTACCTGTGGTGTGGAGGAATCTGGGGCATGGTTGTGACATGGTCTCCCACACTGCAGCGTGAGGCCAGCAGTTCAGGT
>JACXGI010000405.1:80704-100858 GCA_016801175.1 Esox masquinongy
ATCATGGGTCAAACCCAAACCAACATCAAGGGTCAAACACAAACCACCATCATGGGTAAAACCCAAACCAGCATCATGAGACATACTGGAAAAATCTCAATGAAATACATCTCAGTCACACTTTGTAACCTAACACATTATGAAAAAGTTTAAATGTGGGTGAATACTTACTGAATGCATTTCCCAAAGCTCTTTCTCCTCACCAATGAGAATCCATGGTAACATGAGGGTTTTAGCACAGTGAATCCAATAGGTCATTGTATTATGCTACCAACCTTTAAATAATAGCTACAAGAACATTGCTTTCCCCTTTTTACATTTTCAGATAATGACACCCAGGCTCTCAGCACTGAGATGTGTTTTTCAGGGCTCAAAAACCGATTCCACATATAACAGAGGTCTCTACACCTCACCATCACTGCTTTCTCTTCATTGAAGGTACTTTTTGTGGTGTACATATGAGCTGTTTCCTAAACGGTTTTCATTGCCCCTCTTTGAACATCTCAACCTGTTAGAACAAAAATTTTGTTTCCCACAAAATAATTCACTTGCCTGTTAGAGAGTCAGTCTGGCTGATGTTAATGTTGAGCAGGTCCTTGTAGCAGCTCTCCTCATCTTGTAATAAAATGTAGTCCGGATCACATTCAGAAGGAATGGCCCTCACCTTCAAATACGATTTTAAAAGGAATCATATTCTGGTCTGTAGTATTTTTGTATCCATTTACAAAGGGTTTGGTACACATGTCTTTTTCAAAATGTGCTGCAAGTCATTCTCTAGATTTTTACAGAAAAAAAATAACAATGTAGGATATTTTGTCATTTCAGAGCAATTTATGTTTAGGCAACAACGCTAATACTGTAGTTTAGGCTAATATAATTTGTCATGTCGTATAACGTAATATACAAACTTGAACACATTACCATGTCAATTAGGAAGACTTTAACACATCTGACCATCACTCACATGAGAAGAGAAATTGAGAAGAGTCGCTATAAATGCAATCCTGCGCAAATGCCTGTTAATCTCCATTGAAGTTTTCGTATTTGCCAAGAAAATAGAGAAATAACGGTATCCACGAGGGGGGACAATCAGATGCGCAATGGTAACAGGGACAAATTTACATACATACAAATAACCAGGGACATTATTTTACCAAAACAGAGAAAAGTTAATGAAGAAATCCTGAACTCGGGTTTTTGGTCCTGGTAATCTCAAACCTGATTCACACAAAACAATAAACTTCAGTTGCAGCGTAAATTAGATCTTCCTCTTGTGTAGACCACGCCTGTTCACTGCGCATCATTGTGCTGTTATCATTAACATACATTTCTCCTGCGGGTCTAATCTTAGCAGGCTTAGGTACAATTAATTTAATTTCCGTTTTTCCGAACAAATGCAGTTCCTGCAGTTAATGTCTTGTAAACATTGACATGAATCCAGAAAGTAAACTCAGTTGATCGCCTCACCTGTTCACTGCACTTAAGCTCCACCAGAAGTTCTGTACTTTTTTAACCATCGTGGTATAGCGCAAAGGTAGTAAAAGTGTCCCTGAGTAGTGTTATAGTCACTTAAAAATGATTGTCACCCTTGATAAAGATAAGTAAGTCTAGTCCAATATAAAATAAACATCAAACGAGCTATATTTTAATTTGGAACATTGGAAGGTTGGAATTAGGCCTACACTCCACTAGCCTGCACTCAATGGAATCAGTCCAAATTACAAATGTTCAAATTCTACATGTATTTCTAATAATTCAGTTTGTTATGAGACTGGATAACATCTACCAAGGGATCTTAGACCACTCCTCCGTACTGAATCTTTATAGATCCATGAGATCCTGTAGTCTATGCTTGGTCTGCCCTCTTGAATTTAAACCATGGGTTTTCCAAAGGATTCAGTTGACCTACTGTAAACACTTCAGCATTAAATACTCGCTCTGCAATGGTAAAGTGAAATCCTTGGAACCATCGAACGATCATTCTTTTAAATCTCTTTCTATCTGATAAGTCCAACCGTAAAAATGAAGATCATTAACCATTGGTTTGGAAGACATTTTTTATTGATAGTATGATCACTCAGTTAATGCTGGCTGTAGATTAATTTGCTTAAAGTTCCTAGAAAGGAACACAGCTCCACAACCATAGCCGCGGAACAAGGGGAACTGGCGTGTGCTGCAGTCGCTCTGGTGTAAACTAGCACGCTCTTGAGTGGTGCGCTAGTCTGAGATATCTGTATTTTTTTGTTTGTTTTGTTTTACAACCATTGCCTAATTTAAGGTCAACAAAGTTTTGTCTTTTTTTCATTTATTTCATGTTGATAAATGAATTAGGTAGTTTAGCATACGTCACTTCATATTTATAACCCAGTCAAACAGTCAAGGATGATCCTTTAAGAGGTCTTAATTATAGTTCCTAAAAGTTTTGATCAAATATTAATTTGTTTATTAAGATTTTTTTTTGTCGTTTTACGCGTAAAGGCCTTTTGCAATTTGTTTGGACCACTGAATGTAAAATGACAGCCAAAGGAAGGGTAGGTTTTTGGAGTGACCAGTTATATGGAGGAACACTGGTTACTACTGAATAGCAGATGCTAAAGAGTGAGCTGAGGTAAAGGGAGCATTTACCTAAAAGCGACATGTAAATAGTAGGTACCAGTGAGTATGGTATTGTGACTCTGACCCGGATACTCAATCCACACATTTAGTAGAACATGTTAATTCTATAAACTAAAAGGAATTGTCTATCGTATGAAATTATTGGACGTGCATCTTAAGTAAACAATGTCATCACTAACACAAAAATACCATCAATAAATAAGAAAGTCAAGTGGGTTTCAGCAAAACGTTTGTCATTGTTATTATTTTCAATATTACAAAATATATTTATTGAGATCATTGACTTTAATTATTATTTGATGCCCCTCCTAGTGGATCTAACAGTTAATCCCATAGCTCTATCTTGAGAATATTCACCATGACACCAGGTTATGGTCAATGTCATTTTTTAAATTTATTTTAGAGTATAAAATCAATTATTTTGGGTAAAACTGGATCATGAATATATGTGATATGCCTGGCTGATCATCATCACTTCCCCCCGCCTACACAGACTGCCCGCGTAGCCCATCTCCCTTCTCTATTAGCCAATGAAGTAGCGGGTAGGAGACAGTCGCCGTGGCTATCGAAGCAAATGAAAAAAAGCTAACGTTAGCTTACCGTGTACTGTTCTCTTGCTAGTTAGCCGGGCCTTACCCCTGTAATACAGAAAGTGAGAACATAACGACGTTTATCGGAAAATTAAAGATTATCTAGCTAATTGTGTAGCTATTCCTGTAAATATAAAATGGCGGAGAAGCCAGAGGCTGGAGAAAGCGAAGACGAGGTTGAAGATGTCTACGAAGTGGAGAGGATTATTGACATGCGAACAGAGGAGGTAACAAGCCTTAGCTAACGTTAGCTGAACTGCTAACTTAAGCAGTTTGTTGTTAGCCAGTTAACTGAACACTACCTCTAGCTTGCCGTAACTTTTACATAATTAGGGACTGTGACTGTAGGAATTTTTTTTGTGCTTAAAATATTAATGTTGAAATGCCAAAATGTCCACGCACAGGGAATTTGAAATGGCTGCAACACAACTTTGCCCACACGACGCACCTCTTGCACACTACAGGCCAAAGACGGACTGATGTTATTCTGTCGCCCTTCTGGACTTCAGCCAGACCCTCTGTTTCACAGATGCTTGCACATACAACAAAGCCTCAGTGATAACGCTTACACAACTAAGTAGCAATTGTCTTAAATTGGTTAGCCAACAAACTACATGTGTTAACTTGCTAGTTATGCTAGAATGTTAAGAAAGTGCTAATGTAGCTAGCTAACGTTAAACGTCATAGCGGGCAACCGCAAATGACCACTGCTGCTGGGATTATCTTTGTTTTTGTGACGTTAAGCAAACTGACTGTCACTATCAATATAAATATTCTACGGCCATGAAAATCGAGAACACCAGGCAAGTGTTCTTGCAGAAAATGAAGTTGCAGCACAGTTGACATGCCTAGCTACAGTATGAAACTAGAGAATAAACTGCTCCATAAGGCTACCTGTTACAAGTGGACCTTATACAAGAGCCCGCTGCAACTAGACAGACATTTTGAAGTTACTGTGGCTGAATCAGGAACAAGAATGGTATTGCAATCGATTGGTTAGTTGAAAATGTGAACGTGAATATGTGGCCAAGATCAGCTAGCACCAGGTGAAGGAGCATCATCACATTGCCCCATTTCGAACTGTAGGAAATAGTTGACTTGGCTCAGTTGATAGTTTTGTAATGTTTTCCCTGAGGTAGGCCGTCATTCTTATTCCTGGGGTATGCTGTAATCCAAGTTTGGGGTGGGGACCAGATTTGGGTTTATGTCTATTTTGGTGAACGAATACTTTCCCATTTCTAAAAACGGTTCGCAAAGGCCACTGAGATTCAGACAGATGAACACCTATCACATTTTTGTCTGGTGACATCACTATACGACACTACAGAGGAAAGCTTCTGTATTGCTGCAAAAGCCTGAGGCACCTCTGTTGGAGGGGCAGGCCATTGTTGAGACAATAACAGTGCTGTCTCTTGCAGCGTTTTTAGTAAAAGGTTGTGGTGGGTCTGAAGTAATGTGATCGCTCTCAAGTTCACAAACAGACGCAAAGGGTGCAAGGCCTGACCGTCCCAGAGATTAACATTTCTAGTTTATTTTAAGCATACACTGAAGGCTATTGCTTTTTTGTGTTTATGTTTATTTGGGGTTTGATGAGGTACAACCGTTGAAATTAGCTCATGAGACGTGCAGAGATTTTTCATTGAAATGCTTGAATGTGAGACAAGTTTTCCATTTGTCACAGCTGTTTGTCCACATTTACCATTCATCTGCAAATAAAATGAGACGTGTATTTGTGCCATAAAAAAGTATTTGCCCTATTTTTGCAGTTTTCACATTAACTTAGTTATGACCTATTGTGGGTTGTTATAGTTCAAATGAAGGGAGTGTGAGAGACAAAAATGGCATCAACATGCCCAATATAAAGCTGAGTAACATTTGCCATTACCACCAGAGTTGTCAGCAGACAGGTTTGCAGACTCTGATGCCGCCTTAACTTCTGAAAAAAAAGTGTTGATTCCTGTCAGTCTGGAAATGGTTGCCAAAGACATATCTAAGGCTCTGGTGCTCCACCTTACAGCTGTCAGTGCCAAACTGTCCGAACGGAGAACATTTGGGGCAGCAGTGAATTTCCCTATGAGGCTCCGTCGGAAAGAAACTTGGCAAAAGTGGTATTCAGGGCAGAGTAGCTAGACAGAGACAACTGCTTGTTAAGAAGACCGTTACTCTTGTTTTAGGTTTACCCAAATGGAACATCCTCAAGAGTTCTGCAACTGTGAACAGATTAGTCTAAAGTGGAACATTTTTGTAGACTTGGGTCCTTTTATGTTTGACATAAAACTAACATGGCATTCCTCCGTAAGAATCTCATGAACAGTCATGGTGGAGGTATGGTCTTGGTTTAGGGGCATGTTCCCCCATCAGGACCTAGACACCTTGTCATTATTGACGTAACAGAAAGTTTAAAACTTTTTATTTTTTTTACAGAACTTCTGACCGTCGGTCTGAGCTGAAGCACAGGCGTTTCATGCAAAAAGACAATGACCCGAAACAAACAAGCAAGTCTACATCAGAATGGTTGAGGAAGGAGGCTTATTGAGATGGCATTAGGACCTGCCACTAGAAAATTTATGAAAAAAAATTCTCGAAAGTGCTGTGAGGCTAATCAATTACTAGAAAGCTTTTGGTGGCATTTATTGCTCTTAAAAGTGAGGTAGGTAATTACTGAATCCAGAGGGTTGATTACTTTATCCACACGGGTATTGGGTGCTGTGTAATTTTCTTTCATTATAAATTATTTACATTTCAAACGTGTGTGTGTGTGTGTGTGTGTGTGTGTGTGTGTGTGTGGCAGAAAGTGAGGCTTCTGATTGTGGTTAGTGATTCAGACTGAAACATTAAATGAAGCGAGGGCTGTGTAGTTACAAACTACACATGGGTTGGCTTCTTAACTGCTACTGAGGTGATAGCATGAGGGAGAGAGAGGAAAACAGCCTCTGAGGATCATAGAGAAAGGCGGTGCCAAGAAACGTGTCTTTTGCTTTGTTTACAATCACAACCAGCCATGCTCTGTTTTACTGTCACATGTATTCCCCAATTGAAATGGAAGGCGTTTATGTGATTCAGAGCAAGCAAAATGTCCCGTCAGAGAGGTCTGCAAGCTCCTCCCTTTTCTCCTCTGACTGGGTCTCTGTTGTCCCAGTGACCTGGATGGGGAGAAATACTGGCTGTGTGCACAACTGAGTGTGTGTTTGTCTAAGAGGCAGAGGTTTTTTTCGGATTACACCTAATAAGTCTGTATTTCATTTTTTTGTTTTGTTTTTAATTTACGTCATAGACTGTGAGTAGGTGCAGGCCTAGTGCAGTCACACAGTCTTCATCGTATGCGGTGGTGTCAGAAAGACCTGGTTAAGAGAAAAAACATTCTGCATGCATACTCCATTTTGTACTACAGCCGTTATTTGGCCTTGTTTTCAGGGGGAGGTTCTGTACCGTGTTCGCTGGAAAAACTACACATCTGATGATGACACCTGGGAACCTGAGGCCCACCTGGAGGACTGCAGGGAGGTGCTGCTGGCCTACAAAAGAGCTTTGGCTGAGGCTAAGGCCAAGAAAGACCAAGATGCTAAGAAAGGCATGGTAAGTCCCATCCCGGAGGATCATAGCCATCATAAGCAAGGCTTGGTGAGTCTAATTTATGGATTAAAAAAAAAGTGTGTCTTGTTGGACTGACTGTTAAACTGGCTATAGAATGTCTACACCCCCTTGAACATAACCATCATTTGTTGTCTCAGTGCATCAAGAGTTTCATGCGTTTGAGGATTGTTTTTCACTTGTTTACACGCCATGCCTTTTTGTTTTAAAATGAAAGTATATTGAAATATGATTGGAAAAGTCTCCACCCCCTTGTAATGGCAATCCTGAAATTAGCTCAGGCTGAGCCAATCACCATAAAAAATTACTAAGGTAATTGGCCTCCATGTGTGTTAAATTATGATTTACATCGTGATTGACATCATTTTATGATATATTAATACGTTTCTGTAGGTTCGCTGTGTTGGTTAGAGAACTGAAATGACTTTTAACCAGACTAAGGGACAAAACTGTGGAAAGAAGCTGATCAGGGGATCGGTATGAAAATATTTCAAAGGCCTTGAATACACTTTGGGGCCAAGAAGTGGACTTATTAAGAAGTGGAAACTGTATGAGGCCACCAAGACCCTAGGTAGATCAGGTTGCCCCCCCACCCCCACCCCCAAACTCGATGCCTAAGCAAGTAGGAGTCTGATCAGAGGAGCTACCAAGAGACCTACTTTGACAGTGCTACAGGCTTTCATAGGCAGGACTGGTCAAAGTGTACATGGGACATTAATATACCAAACTCTGCACAGTTGGCTAGGGATCTATGGAAGCTATTACACAAGGAAAAAGTTCAAGCACTGAAAACAAATCTTAATGGAGATAATAATTAATCTTTTAAGGTACTTACTCAAAGTAAAAAATAAGTTAAAGTATGGCGTAGAGTTTCAATTGGCATGGTATATGTGATGATTAACCCTGATTTTATTACCAATATTGTTATTCAATGGCTGATACGGATGTGTTCTCTCCTCTAGAAGCTGCCCATGAAGAGTGATGTGTTCGATGCCGACTCTGACAGTGACAGTGATAAAGGTAAACCCGCAGATCTGCCTGTTAAGAAGAAGAAGAAAAAGAAGCAGCCTCGAGAAGACGAGGATTCACCTTCGAAGGAGAAGAGGAAAAAAAAGAAAGACAAGCGCAAGGAGGACTTTAGGCCTCGCCCTGCACCAGAGTCTGATGAAGATGAGCTTTCCCCGCCTCCAACCCCGGGTCGCGGAACCAAGATGTCCGACTCCAAAAAGAGATTTGTTGACTCTGATGAAGAGGAAGAAGTCCATGTTCCCACCAAGAAGCACAGGAAGGACAAGGCCAAGGATGGCGGGAAGCATGGGAAGAAAGAGAAGTTGGAGGAAGGAAAGAGGAGTAAGAAGTCAAAGAGGGATCGGAAGGGTGATTTGGAGTCCACTGAAGATGAGGCCACTGCCCCCCTGGAGGAGGAGCTTAGCGAGGGGCTGTCGGAGTCCCAGACAGATGATACCACAGCGACTGAGAGGTCTCGCGCTGACGACAGGCCCAGGAATAAGAAGGGCAAGTCAGAACTGAAGCTGCAGGGCATCAAGGACTTTCTCCAAGACAAAAAAGCCAAGAAACCGGAGTCTTTGTCACCCGCTCTCTCTGCGAGCGGCCTCGCCAGACTCAAGAGTCTCACCTCCTCCAAGGCCCAGAGCCGCGATGAGCCAGCAGCGACTTCTGACTCCAGCGACACTCCCGCTCCCACCCAGGTGCACAAGAAAGCCAAGGGTAAGGAGGCCACCCCTACGCTGCCGAAAATCCCCTCTTCGTCTTCCTCGTCTTCCTCTTCCTCCTCCGGAGCAGGGGCCAGCACCAGCAAGCCCCGGGAGGAGGAGTCTAAAGAGGAGGTGGGCGGGGATAAGGAGCCCGCTGCGTCCACCAATCTGTTTGAGAAGTTTCTGCTGAACTGTGAAGCTAAGGACCGCGTTCCCCGTAAACAGATGGTCCACCCACCCACTGCTCCAGAGAACACAAAGCCACCAAAGGTATGCCAAGCAGCCTCGTTTGAACAACGTAGTGTGCAGTTTTCAGCGAACCAGTTTGGCTCATGATCGCTGCTTTGAGAACTATTGGCAAAACATACTGAGGTTCTGGAAAGCCTCTTAAATTGTCAAAATCTTTCACTTTTCCGCTCTCTTTAAACTGCTTCAAGTAAAATCTGAAATAATATTTCTGTAAATATTTCAGCTGATAGGTAAAATTGAGAAAAGGACCAAGCCGACAAAGGAGTCCCCGGCTCGGAAGGCAGAGCCTGAAAAGACTAAACATACTGACGGTGAGATGAGTTCCACGAGTCCCTTTCAAGCTTACCCTGCAGGGCTTCTCAATTGCATATAAATGCAGTGGCTGTGTTCTTATACAGCCTCAATAAAGACAAACAAGAATGTAACTGATATGATGGCTGTTGCTTACTTCACCTGTGTTTATTTTCCTTATCTTAACTAGTTGCTTATTTTCTAATAGCATTTCGGCCCAGTCAGAGCCATGCTGCTTTGGAGGCGGATGACAAGATGGACACAGAGGAGGAGCATGCCCAGAGGTCAAAGTTCGGTGGAGAAGACCGGAGGGAGGAAGCTCAACGCTGGGAAAGGAGGACCCAAGAGGATGACCGGAGGAGGAGGAGGAGGGAGGACAGCGAGTCACGCCTCTTCATTGCCTGTGATGACAATCAAGACCCTTTAGACAGTACCGACAAATCTGGTTAGCCCCGACACACACACAGGCTGTACTCCACATGCCAAGTAGACAGCCCTTTGGCCCTACACCCTCAGCCCTTGAATTACACTTAAAATAGCCTCGTCCTAGTGTACTTGCCAGTGCATTTACCCAAGCATGGAAGAGTGATGATTGGAGTTATCTAACTCACTACAGAGTTCGCTAACTAGCTACGCGCCTCACCAGGAGCCTGACCAATGAGGACCGAGTCTGACACGTGGTCGCGTTGATTACATTTGATTTTTTGCAGCCATTTTTGTTTAGGCACGTGACTACAGTTTGCACTGAATTGGGGGTCATTTCAGCCCTTCAAGTGCGGAAAGTTATTCACTCTTCCCCTCAGGTTTAATTAAGGGCCACGTGGGCAGCATTTGTAAATTGGATCAGGACATAAGATGGCAATCGAAACTATATCTGGATTTGATGAGGGTATACCTCAGGGAAAGTGGCGAGGGCGTAGGGTGTAAAATCATTGTGATTAGATCGTAGCCACTGTATAGACATGCATTTTTTACAAAAGTACAATATTGCTTACACCAATGCAATCCTGTAAGATCTACACCCGTATTTTACACCAAGTGCTAGATATTACATCTGGACTGGGGCCCACATAATTGCTGTATTACTAATGTAATACTAATGTACTATTGGATGTTGTTTATGACTGACAGACAAAGGGCAAGCTTCTCTTAACCTTGGAATGGACCTCAACTTGGACTGGATGACACTGGAGGACTTTCAGAAACATTTAAATGGCGAGGATGAGATTCTCTCTGCTCCACCTCTATCTCCTAGTAAGTGTCTTCACTCTCTGTCTAGTTTTTTCACCAGCCTCTGTACAATAGCTGCACATGGACCTCTCTCTCTTTGACTCGCACACACTGGATAGATGTAGGGAACTGCTGATGGGAGTTTTTGTGTGCCTCAGGTGAGCTGCGTGATGCAGTCAAAAGTGGCGATTACATGTCTGTGAAGCTGGCACTCAATTCCAAAGAGGACTACAATCTGGACCAAGAGGTACGTTTTGCCTTCCAAAAATAATTTTTGCCCAATCCCAGGGCACCTCTCTTCTGTTTTTTCTGCCTATCCTGTTCTTTTGGAGCCCAGCTTTTCCACATTTTTGTTTGGTTTGGCTACTTAATAGTCACAATGAGTCAATTAAAGATACTTACCTGTATTAGTGGCTTCTGTGTGTGTGGTCATACTTGTGAGTTCATTCAAATGAGGAACATTTTGTGACCAGCAGTAGTTCTCTTCTCACATTCTGTAACTTTGTTTGCAACAAATATGTACGTTAACCAACTTGGGCAAGGACAGAGTGCTGTGATACGTTCAGCTATAGCACAAACATCAGTGCCATGAAGTATTACCCAATCTGTAACTTGCATTCCAGAAATTACTGCAGGGACAGTATAAAAGACTGGAAATTGAAGTTAGAGATTGTGTTTTTAATGTTTTGGTTTTATTAGTGTAGAAAGATTTGTCACTACGCCAGTTTGGTTTAAACCTGTATACAGTTGTTCAGCCACTGATCGTGTTATAATTAAGCAATAAGGCATGAGGAGTGTGGTATACACCCAATATACCACAGCTAACAGCTGTTTTAGACACAACGCATCGTTAAGTGACAATATACCACATACCCCTGAGGTGCCTTATTGCTGTTATAAAATGGTTATCAACACAATTAGAACACATCTAATGGTTTTAATAGTTCATAAACCACAGCATTAAGCCAATCAGTCATTAGGGTTTAAAACACCCAGTTTATGATAGTGTCAACGTTCAATAAAACATAAGAGCCAGGAATGGAATGCAGAGGTTGAATACCTGGACATTTATTGCAAGGAGAGAATTTGACTACAATTCCTGCTGACCGCATCCATCGAGGACCGGTGAGCATACAAAGGTAAGCAGATTATGACCTTCTACTAATCAGTCATTTAATTTAGCCTAATGGAGCTACCTACTTTTTGTAAAGCAGTGTGAAGCTTGAGTAGGAAAATTCACTATGTGCAAGTAAAGCATGTTTATGAAATTGCTATTTTTTAAAGGGTTGGCTGTTATCATACCTAATACACTGGTATTTTATGCAACATTTAATTACCGAAGCTTACATTAACATTGGATTGATTGGTGTTTTTTGTGCACAGTTGGTAGGTCATTTTAATACACTAGTATGGACACCGCTACAGTTCTCAGACAGATTTGGTCTTCTCATTTACAGACAAAGAACCTGATGAGCAGGAGGTCATGAGAAGCTATAAGATACAACTTTTACCGCAGGTACAGTAATGCCTTCAGAAATGTATTTTTGCGTCGCATGTAAAACTGCAGCTGACTTTCTGTCATAGCATTATAATCATCCTCACTATTAACAAATTACAGCCCCAAAGCTAAAAGGTTAACAGCTTATTGAAATAATTTATCACAATACCGGTAAAACATAAACTTTTGCCATTCTATTTCTGTACAGTAAGAATGGAATATTAACTGTACAATATAAACTGTAATGTTTTTCACATTTAACAAACTACTATTACTTTGACTTGCTTGGTCCTATTACTTGCAGTTATGTTTTGGGTTGTCAAATATAGTCTTGTTTAGTTGATGTGCAATTATAAGGTCTCAATAGTGTTATTGTTTTCCAAACAAAGTTTTTAAGGGCACGTTCATTTCGTACCCTGCTGCTTAAAAGAGAATATAAACTCAAACTTTCTGCTGCAACTTAATACCTGTTGGGCAAGTACCTGAATTACTCTGGACAAGGTTTTTTTCCCCCTCATCTTCATAGGCGTCCAAATGTTCCTGGATCATATAAAAGTCTATATGTGGAAACAGATCTAAATCACTCACCAAATGCAAATTATGGCATCTCACAAAATACTGAATATATTGAGGGTACAAAACAAGGGCACTGGCAAAATCTAGGGCTAGCTGCATGCCGTTTTCATTTCTGTACCTCCCTCGTCTCCATTCAGCATCCCATCTAACATCACATTATTAATTCCTCGTCAGACATATTTACAATGTCAAAACGTTGTAGTTCGCTGCTTAATACAATAAAGCCATAAACTATTCCTTGAATGGGTCACATGTGGTTTTTATTATTGAAGTCTACCCGCGGTTTGGTGCTGCACAACCATTGCATTGATTCTCACTTGGCTGTGATAGAAAAATCAGCGCATTGTTGAGGTGCTCATTTGAATGACTCACAATGTGTACCGCACAGGTGTTTTCATTGAGCAATACTATGTGATTTTCACTTTTTTAATAGTTCTCTTCATATACAGGGGCAGGGGGCATCAGTTTTGTTTACTATAATATAGTTTGCCAAAATCATGTTTGCCGTGGAGGGTTAGAGCAAACTACCAACTTGAAGCTACTCATGCTCGTTTTCGTGAGATTAATCTTTCATAAGGTGTTTTGAATCTTACATTTACTTGTTCTTTTCCAGGCATGCACTGTTCAGCAGAAGAGTTTAAGTGGCAAGGAGAAGAGTTTTATAAATGAGGAAGAAGACATTTTAAATGTGCAAAAGAAGAGTGAAAGTGCTGAAGAGTGTCAACACCAAAAGGGGGATTCTCACTGCGAAGGGAGTCCCCATCCACACTTTGAAGGAAATCCTCATTGTGAAGGAAATAGTGGTTCCCGCCGGAATCGTCACAGCTTTGGAAATCCTCACCACAAAGGGAATCCTTCACATGGGAGAGAAAAGCCTGTTCACAATGAAGAGAGCAGTTCGTGTGTCTTGGAGAAGACTTTATGTGACATGGAGAGAGCTTTATATGACATAAAAAAGAGTGCTGAAGAGAACAGCTCAAGTGATGATGATAGTTCTAGTGATGTGGTAGAAGACCGAACCCTGGATTCCAACAGCCCAAGTGGGTCGGATCCTCCTCCATCTAATGCAGAAAGCCCCTGCCAAAACAATGAGTCTGATTCGTCCCCCCAAATTTCAGTACAACCTAAAAAAGCTTGCAGAAAAAAAGTAGTGCCACGGAAAGGTACGCGGTCAAACTTACGTTCCAGCACAAAAATGAAGGTCAGTGCATGTAGTACAACAGTGGATGGTAAAAGAAAATGGGACAAAAAGCACTATTGCCTCTATTGCAATGAACCACACAACAAAATTGCAAGGCATTTGGAAAGGGTGCATGCCGACGAAGCAGCTGTTGCTCATGCTATCAGCTTCCCAAAACTCTCCAAAATCAGGTCTCTCTTACTGGACCAACTTCGCAACAAAGGCAACTATGAACACAACTTTGAAGTTCTTCAAAGTGGAGATGGCGAAGTTGTGACTAAGAAAAGACCCTCTTATGATGGTGTTTCTGTGCGTGACTACTTGCCCTGCCAACACTGCTTGGGTTTTTTCAACAAAATAGATTTATGGAAGCATGAGGGCTCATGTAAAGCCAGGAAAGGGCAAGATGAAAGGAAGGGAGGAAAAAGAGTGCGAGTCCAGGCCGCGTCCTCTCGACTTCTTCCATTGCCTGTCTACTCTACTGGAGGATGTGAGGAAATCATACACAATATGAATCAAGATGACATCTCATGCCATATAAAAAACGATCCTCTGATATGTAAATATGGTAATGCATTATCTGCCAAACATGGTCATGCGAAGTCACAGTTTACATACATTGGATCCAAAATGAGGGAATTGGCTAGATTTGTGCTTACTGTAAATGAGATGGACTGTGGTGTCCAATATCTACATGAAGTATGTGTACCATCCAAATTCAAATTGGCCGTTCATGCTGCCAGGAAAATGAGTGGTTTTGATCCTGCATCAGATCGGTACAAGACTCCATCGCTTGCTTTAAAGATTGGCTACTCCTTGAAAAGAGCTACCGAAATAGCTTTTGGAGAGAGTCGTATGACTGAGGACTGTGAGGCCGAGGAACAAGCCAAAAGGTTCATTGAACTTCTTGAAAATGATTGGAATAAATGTTTTTCCGGTCTGTCACTTAACACTGTACCACAGTGTGATGAAGTTGATGTGTCTTCACTAACTGAGGATTTGATCAAACTTCAACAATTTCTCAAGGTTGCGGAGGACACAGCAAAGCAAGAATTGCTTGAGAACCCCACCAACGCCGTCTGGAAAAAGCTCAATGAAACTCTTCTTGCACAGATTGCTCTTTTCAACAGAAAAAGAACAGGAGAGGTTGCAAAAATGCTTTTGGAAACATACACCAACAGGAAGAAAGCTCCAGCTAGTGCAGACATTTTCCTTAACCTCTCAAGGCTGGAGCAAGTGCTTGGTGATGACAAATTAACCAGGGTGGAAATAGAAGGCAAAAATGGCAGAAAAATGCCGGTCTTACTAACAGACAGGATGATCTCATCTCTTGACATCCTTATTGCAAACAGAGACGAGGTTGGAGTGTCAAAAGAAAACCCTTATGTTTTTGCACGAAGTTTGGATGCAGCAAGTTACGTGAGAGGATTTGACTGTCTGAGGAAATTTGCACATGAATGTAATGCGAAGAACCCTGAAAGTCTGATCCATGCCACAGTACGGAAAGAGGTGGCTATACATTGCCAAATACTGAACTTGAATGAAAGTGAATTGGCTCAAGTGGCAAAGTTATTGGGACATGACACCCAGGTCCACAAAGAATACTACAGACTAGCTGAAAACGCAGCACATCTATCGGAAATCAGCACATTGCTGCTTGCAATGGATGAGGTTCCAGTGACGTCTGAGGAAAGTGTAGTCTCTCCCACACATGGTGAGAATCAGTTTCTTTGCAGGGTATTTGGACACATTTGTTTTTTTGAGAATATTTTTCTACTCATTAACAAGAATATTGTTAATGAGTAGGAAAATCCTTTTTTTTGGGGGGGGGGGGCTATTTGCATGTTTTCAAAAACATCCTAGTAAGTAGTACTCTATAGTACAGCGGTATTCAAAAATTGTCAGCGAGGTCCCAATTATTTTGCTATGTTTAGTACTTGAAACCAAAGACCCAGAGCCTATCGAAGCCTCTGCTTGTGTGCCGATCACATGCAGTTTTAAAAACAGTTTGGAAACACCTCCTGCATTAGAATTCACAGGGGCCCTAGGGTGGTGCAGCGCTCTAAGCCACTATTTCCCATGTACGAAAATATATCAGTACACAATAACTACTAAAATGTCCCATATAATTTAAATGTATTTTGCACCTATGCTAAACGTTAAATTATCCTGTATGGATGTTAAAACTTGAATTATCTGTCCATATGCAATACAATGGTGTTTTTGTCTACATTATTCTGGGCTTCTGTAATTGTCCTGTTATGTAGCCTGGAGTACTCATGGAGTCTTTATTGTGATCCTACAGACATTGGTTCAGTTTTGATTTAAATGTATATCATTTACAAGAGTGGCCTGCTTTCTACGAGTAGAGCCGAGACTGTGTGTGGAGGATTAGCAGATGGACACGATCCGTGCATGTGCAGTAACATCAAGATCTCATGCTTTCCTCCGGCTCACTAAAGATACTGGAGAAGTCTGATCTGCAAGCAGGACCCACACACCTTAAATCTGCAAATTTAGATTTGTTAATAGGGACCACTTAATAGGGTGGTCAGTCAGACTAAGCCGTTGCCTATGGTGCAGATGTACCTCAGCCGCATGGTTTATACATGATCCACTACTCGTTCAGCCAAAACTCCCTTCTCGATTTTTCCAAACTGTCTTTAAAATATGGCATTAAATGCGCCAAATTATAAAAAGTTGCAACCCTGACTTTTGAATACCACTGGTAAAGTATTTAATCTGTTCTTCAAAATAAATGTTAAAGCATGTGTTCATGAATGCTTTTCTGTTTTTATTAATTTCATAGGGACATATTCTGCAGGGACGTATGAACCAGTTGCAGATTCTGCAAGGATATATCCTACTGGGTCGTCATATCCTACTGGGTCGTCATATCCTACTGGGTCGTCATATTCTACTGGGTCGTCATATCCTACTGGGTCGTCATATCCTACTGGGTCGTCATATCCTACTGGGTCGTCATATCCTACTGGGTCGTCATATTCCACAGGGACCTCATATTCCACAGGGACCTCATATTCCACAGGGACCTCATATTCCACAGGGACCTCATATTCCACAGGGACCTCATATCCCACAGGGACATATTCAGCTAAGTCGTATACTGTGGGGGCGCAGCCTTTAAGGTCTTATCATGCTGGGACGTATCCCGAGAAGCTGTATGCTTTGGGATCGCATTGTGCCAGTTCATTTTCTGCAGGGACAGATTTTTCAAGGGCACATCCTGCTGTAACGCCTACTGCAGTGACCTATTCTGCAGGTACATATGCTGCAGGGACCAGCCTAGCAGAGAATCATTCTCCCAGGTCATACACTGCAGGGACACATTTAACAAGATCATACCCTGCAAGTCCTTATGACCTTTCATCTCCTGCAAGATCATACGCTTCGGAAACAAGTGCTGCAAGTTCATATCCTTTGGGGGCATATTCGGCGGGGACACAATTCGCAAGGCCATATCTTGCTGGAACATATCCTGCACAAACACTTTCATCACGTACAGTTATTACACCGACACTTCGTGTGCATAGTCTTCCAACAGAAACCCTTCCATCGCAGGCCCTTCCTTCGCAGGCCCTTCCTTCGCAGGCCCATCCTTCGCAGGCCCATCCTTCGCAGGCCCATCCTTCGCAGGCCCATCCTTCGCAGGCCCTTCCATCGCAGGCCCTTCCATCGCAGGCCCTTCCATCGCAGGCCCTTCCATCGCAGGCCCTTCCATCGCAGGCCCTTCCATCGCAGGCCCTTCCATCGCAGGCCCTTCCATCGCAGGCCCTTCCTGTTGGGACAGTATCTGCTGGTGAAGCTTCTCTGAGCGTAGGTCCTGCGAGTACCGGTCCTGCAGGGACAGTGAGCACAGTGTGGAAACGGAGACCGTGGAATGATGCGGCGAAGGCTGCAGTGAGGCGCCAGATGGAAAACTTTATCTCGAAGATGCAGGTTCCTGGTAAAAAGGACTGTGAGATATGCCTGCACAATGAACCAGCTCTACAAGACAGGACATGGAGGGACATCAAAAACTATGTCCACAACACAGTGAAGTCTATTAAAAGGAAGAAGGGGCTTACAGGAGTGGACCCTGGGAAACAGACAAACAAAGGAGCTGCAAAGAAACTTAAAGAAACTAAAGAGGCAAATAGTGCTACAGAAGGGGTTGGTGGAATTATGACAGTACCTACAGAGGGTCAAGAGAAGAAACAGGATGCCGGTATTGTTGCTTTGCCAACACCAAGGAAACAGAAGATGTGGAGTGACGAGGCTCGTGCTGCAGTAAGGCGACAGCTTGGAGATTTCACTAAACTGATGAAGATTCCAGGTAAAAGGGAATGTGACGCATGTATTGCGGCTGAACCAGCTCTGCAAAGCAGGACATGGAAAGATATAAAGAACTATGTGCATAACACTTTAATGACTATGTGCAGGAGGCATATTTCAGGCAAACAAAATATGGACCATGAAAAACCAAGTATAAGGACACCTAAACCAGCGGTGCCACAGAATCCAGAAGTGCATCTGAAACCAGGGGTGCCACTGGGACTTCCAGAAGATCCTCCTGTCTATCTGTCTTTATGATTTTCTTTAACATGTTTTGAAACCTCCCAGGATTCAAGGTAAGAAAAGACAAGGGCATAGCTTTTGATTTTATTTGCCCGTACGCAAAAATTAAGTAGCATTTTATGGATATAATATTACTACCTACTTAATTCTACAAACTTATCTGTAGCAATTACATAGTAGCATATTATGCATGAAAACATGTTTAGCATACTTTTACAAGACTTTTGAATTCAATGAACTTTAAAATTACATTATCCCAATGTATTATGTGGTGCCAAAAAGCAAATCCTTTCATTGGATACACATTTGCAACTCTAGCAAATGAGGTAAAGATGTTTATTATAAAAAATATATTTCAATTGTCCTTCATTAAGGGTTTTAATAACAAATCTTCTGGGTTTGTCAATGGCAACAGTGCCTCGTGGATGCACATTTGGAATCGAATTTTACCCTGTGTTTCCATTAAACCATATAAAATCCTATTGAGTAGAAATGCTCATGATAACTGACTGAAATATGTTTTGCATTTATGGAGAACATGTACCAAGTACAGTGAATTATGTTTGCTTTATAACAAGATCGTAGATGAACAGTTGTGCAAACTTAGACAGTTAAATCTCTTGGATCACATTATTGTTGTGCTTTTACCAAATGGATCTGGTCCCAGGTGTTCAAAATATTTAATGTGTATTCTTGCCTGTACTGTTGTATGTTTAGCTATTAAATGTATATTTGTAAGTTAGGATTTGAGTAAAAACAACTGACCAGCAAACCTGGAAATGTAGCGGGTTATTTCTGGTGGATGTGGGGTATGAATGGATTAACATACTACATTTGTCTCAGACTGCTAACACCATTGAAAATGGTGTCATGTTTTTAGTGAATATATATATATATACAGGTTCTGGTCATAAAATTAGAATATCATCCAAAAGTTGATTTATTTCAGTAATTCCATTCAAAAAGTGAAACTTGTATAATGTATACATTCATTCCACACAGACTGATATATTTCAAGTGTCTATTTCTTTTAATTTTGATGATTATAACTTACAACTAATGAAAACCCCAAATTCAGTATCTCAGAAAATTAGAATATTATTTAAGACCAATACAAAAAAAGGATTTTTAGAAATGTTGGCCAAATGTTGAAATGTTGGGGCTCCTTTTGCCTGAAGTACTGCAGCAATGCGGCGTGGCATGGAGTCGATCAGTCTGTGGCACTGCTCAGGTGTTATGAGAGCCCAGGTTGCTCTGATAGCGGCCTTCAGCTCTTCTGCATTGTTGGGTCTGGCGTATTGCATCTTCCTCTTCACAATACCCTATAGATTTTCTATAGGGTTAAGGTCAGGCGAGTTTGCTGGCCAATTAAGAACAGGGATACCATAGTCCTTAAACGAGGTACTGGTAGCTTTGGCACTGTGTGCAGGTGCCAAGTCCTGTTGGAAAATGAAATCTGCATTTCCATAAAGTTGGTCAGCAGCAGGAAGCATGAAGTGCTCTAAAACTTCCTGGTAGACGGCTGCGTTGACCTTGGACCTCAAAACACAGTGGACCAACACCAGCAGATGACATGGCACCCCAAACCATCACTGACTGTGGAAACTTTACACTGGACTTCAAGCAACGTGGATTCTGTGCCTCTCCTCTCTTCCTTCACACTCTGGGACCTTGATTTCCAAAGGAAATGCAAAATTTACTTTCATCAGAGAACATAACTTTGGACCACTCAGCAGCAGTCCAGTCCTTTTTGTCTTTAGCCCAGGCGAGACGCTTCTGACACTGTCTTGTTCAAGAGTGGCTTGACACAAGGAATGCGACAGCTGAAACCCATGTCTTGCATACGTCTGTGCGTGGTGGTTCTTGAAGCACTGACTCCAGCTGCAGTCCACTCTTTGTGAATCTCCCCCACATTTTTGAATGAGTTTTGTTTCACAATCCTCTCCAGGGTGCGGTTATCCCTATTGCTTGTACACTTTTCTACCACATCTTTTCCTTCCCTTCGCCTCTCTATTAATGTGCTTGGACACAGAGCTCTGT
>JACXGI010000405.1:100958-142423 GCA_016801175.1 Esox masquinongy
TTTGGACAGCTGTCAAGTCAGCAGTCTTCCCCGTGATTGTGTAGCCTACAGAACTAGACTGAGAGACCATTTAAAGGCCTTTGCAGGTGTTTTGAGTTAATTAGCTGATTAGAGTGTGGCACCAGGTGTCTTCAATATTGAACCTATTCACAATATTCTAATTTTCTGAGATACTGAATTTGGGGTTTTCATTAGTTGTTAGTTATAATCATCAAAATTAAAAGGAATAAACACTTGAAATATATCATTCTGTGTGGAATGAATGTATACATTATACAAGTTTCACTTTTTGAATGGAATTACTGAAATAAATCAACTTTTTGATGATATTCTAATTTTATGACCAGCACCTGTACATGGCATTCAGTTGATAAGGAATTTCTGCAGATCCCCTGCACAATTTTTGAATGTTGCAGCCTTAAGGTTACATCTAAAGATTATACACAATCACATCCACATTTTAAAAGTGAAAGACAAATCATATAAAGTTTTTACCAAATACTAATACTTTTAAAGATGTGAATATATGTATTGACTGCATATGTCTTATCACCGCCAAGTTATTACTTGATAGTAGAATCAATTGGAATATTCTCCCAGCTTTTCACAACTCCTAGGGCAAAATACATTAAATTCAAAATTGCCAAAACTCAGTAAATAAGTTTGTCAATGATGGATAGCAAAATTCAATCTTGGTGTTGGTACCTTCTGGTGCAATGCATGTAATGACCAGAAATTAAGGTATTTTAAGTATTGTTAATGATTTAGTAGTCCATGTGACTAGTAATCAGTTGTTCTGTTGAATTCAAACTTTAGCTAACATCTAAAAAAAAAACATTCTATTACAGATTTTTGTGACACGTCAAATATTAAAAGCTTACTGGGACAACGTTCAGGTAGTGTTGCGTCATGCAACTGCTGCAGCACGAGAACCCCGACCTATACAGTACTTCATTCATGGCTAAAATGGATACAGCTCCCCTAGAGCTCACTAAGACTGTTGCTACAAAAAGGTGACTGATGGATTTAAAAACAATTCCAAATGGCAATCTGTTATAATTAGCATGGTGTCATGTTATTTTAATACGACCTATTTAACTAAATAAAACTGTTGTCATGTTTGTACCTGGTCTGTTCAAGCAATGCAGAAGTAGAGAGGCCACTGTAGTTAGCTGCTATAACAGCCTTAACTTTCGGTTAGGGCAACTGGGCTATTTGGCTAGCATGTTAGGTTTTATATCTATAATTTATTCAGCAGTTGGATGCCTCTGCTGTACTGCAATTATGTTCATTGACAAACAAGCAAAAATAATGCGGAGTTGTATTTCCACTATGGATGTTTCTGAGGCTCGGAAATAGTGTATATGGCAAAAAAAATGTAAAGCGTTAAACATTTTAAATTAATCGCACTTAAGTGCAGAATATCAAGACAAAACTATAGGTTTCCGTCAAATCCAGCACAACAGTAATACCGCCTGTACATTAATGGATTGTGGTGGCAATATCATTATAGGTATGCTTGTCATTAGCAAGAACTTAAGGTAATCAACATACTGAATGTTGCCTTGAGAGTTGTGCAGAGATGTTGAACGCTATTCAAAAGAGTTCACAGCAGTAATGACTGAAATACATTAGTTGTGGGATGTGAAGTAATGCAATGGAAACATTTTCACTTTGAAAATATGGTGTAGGTTGTGTTGCTCTGAGAAAAATGTAATCTAATTCAATTGCTAATTAAATTGCTTTTAAAGCATGGTTGAGTTTATTACCGTTAATATTTTACTTCTGTCTTTTGCTAACTAGTATTCCTAGCTACCGGTATGTGTCAGTGTGTGATGTTATTTCTTTTTACTTTTATTTCTACCGTTTCAATCTTGCTAGTTCTTGTTAATATTTGCATCTAGATTTTATTCATTTTTATTACTTAGCCAGATTCCCTCAGGAGCATGATACATTGAGCCACCAGGGTGCTGGCAAGTGGCTTTAAGGCACTGTTGATTAGGCTTGCCTGGTTGGGAGAGTTAGCACTTTCGGACCAAAAAAAGTTCTTAAAATGTGTCCACCTAGTGCACAAAGTCAGTGATATTCACAACAAAGGGTCAATTTATGGTTGCAGCATAATTTTCCAACCGATTCCAAAAGTGGGCGTGTGAAAGTTAACTCTTTGAAAGAGGAGTGGATAATCCAGCTCCACCATGAGTGAGTGTTGCTTGGTTTGGCCAGGAGAGATTTGTACTTCTAATGGGCATCCCTTTATGTCAGCAAATTTATGTTCATTCATGTCCAACATTGTTCTTAAACTGAAGGCTTGTTTATGGTCGCTAGTAACTTCACTAAAGTTGGTTATCACAAATAATATTAAGTGCATTTCAGCATTCAGTCCACTCCTTTCGTTAAGTGACATATGCTTTGCCAATTAGAAATGGTTGCTTTGTGTGGAGAATGGTTGCTTTGTTTTGGAGAATCACACAGGACCTGTTCTTGTATCTGTCTTTCCTACTAAATTGAATGTGGGCAATTAGGCTGACCATGTCCTTTCTTCATTGCTTCTTATCAAACTAAATATTGTGACTTTTTATAGTGTTGTTGCGATTATTCACTTGTGTCTTAACCATATTTAGACTTGGGTCCCTCAACACAAATTTTGCCTATCTTATGTACGGTTTGATGGCTGTTGATACTTAATTGCATTTTATCCATTTTAATGTTATTACAAGTAAACCCTTCTCTTTGTAACTGGATCACGGTTCAAGTAGGAATCTTGTAAAGAAATTGAGTAAATAATTTTAATACCATTACTGCAAAATGTCTACTGCAATGTCTACTGCAGGATTTATTCGTAAGACCTATTGACATGATGTTGTCATGAGCAGCATGGTAGATATGTGATGAGCGAGCTACAATACTTCGCTCTCACAGAGTATCTGTGTATGTGCACTGGTTTACATCGTACTAACTCTGGTAGCACCAGGAATGAAAGCGGGAAAAGGTTTAGCCTTGCTCTTCAGTGCTCTTAATTGAGAAAATGGACCCACTATGCGGTTTTACTTTTGTATCAACTTAAATGGTGACCCTGAGTATACCGTTTTACCTGGGAAAAATTTGATCAACCACATTCCAGTATTTACCCTCTCAAGAGAGAAACGTCATGGCATTATTTTGCTGCATGTTTCTTTCAGCAACCTACTCAGTGGCTAGGATAATTATTCATCCCCTTGGAATTCTTAACGTTATTGTTACAAAGTTACATTATGTTGTCATTTATGTCTAAACTTTACTTGGCCTCTCAGAAATATTCAGTCATATAAACCACTGCAGTGTTGATTTAGCCTTTGATGCTAAAATGGGATTTCCTCTGCAGGTTTCTGGTCTAAAGCAAAGTAAAGCAGGCTTTCCTGTATGATTTTGATTATGATCAGCTCCATAAACGTAATAACCTGTTGGTCGATCTCCAGCAAATCCACACCATGATGCTGCTACCACCGTACTTGAAATTCAGTAGCCAGTTACTAAGTAATGTGGTGTTGTATTTGCCTCCAACATAAGTCTTTGCAAAAGGCTTAGGCTAAAATTTGTATTATTTTGCTGTGCTTCTGTTTTTGCACAATTGCTTTAGTGCCTTGTTGCAGACAGGATTCATTTTTTAATCTTTATTATCTGTAATTATTATTATTATTATATAATATTATTATTATTATTATTGTAGGTTATTTAACATTGTGGACTAAGTACAGCCATTGAACTCTTGTGATTTTAAAACCGCTACTGTGGCCTCATGGTGATATCCCCCTTCATCCTCTCTTTCAGCTTAGTTTAGAAGGACAACTGTTTGTATCTGGGTGGTTTAATACATCATCAGCATAATTATTAACGTGACAATGCTTTAAAGAGATATTTAATGTCTAATTTGTTGTCGTTATCCGTCAGCCAATCACTGTCCTTTGACTCTTTAATTTAAAAAACTCCCTGGTTTTTATGGTTGAATCCTAACTTGAAATTCAGTACTTGCCTGAGAGACCGTACAGATGTATTCATGGGGGACAGACAAAATGTATATTGTGTAAATCAATAACAGTCCAGCCTTTATTTCAATCCCACTTTTCGAGAAATAAAATGTGCGGTGAATAGCTATGATAGCCACTGTATTTGTTATCAAACTGTCTTTTCGTTACCCCTAGATGCACATTGTACTGCAAGGTACTATATTTGCTTGGTTAATAAACTGTTCCTTGACGTAAACTCTCAAAGCTGCAAGACATTTTTACTTGTGTGTGGGTGTGTGCGTCTGTGTGTGTTTAAGGATATTCCAACTTCAACTGCTTTTATTGGGAGTATAGTATTTTCTATTAAGTTTGACATTTGTGCACATAAGACCATTTATTTTTATAAAATTCTGTGTTTTTCAAATAAATATTAATAAATATAAATAAACATTCCAAATATAAATAAACATTCCAAATGTATTTCAAAGAGTAACAACAAGTGAACTCACACTCGCAGAGGCAGGAAATCCATGATGTAATTTGTGGAGGCAGCAGTGTCTTTAATCTCCCTAGTGGGGACCCCTCTGCACCCCTACTTTTTTGAGCAATGCACACCCTAACATATGGGTTATTGGAGATGCTGGGGGGCTGCCTAGCTGGGTTCCCAGGAAGCTGTTTTTGTGGCGTTCCAGTGCATTGCTTAAGTGCACAGCAGTAAGCAACACATAAGTATTGAGTCCATCCACAGTTCCCTTGTTCAGTGGCTCCAAACCAGGGGTACTAGGACCCCTGGGGGTACTTGGCCTCTCCACAGGGGGTACTTGAAAATACTCATGACACCATAAGCTTACTAGTGAAATTAACATGAGTGGGTACTTCAGGGGTACTCCAAGCTGGGCAAAATTCTGTCGGTGGCAGAGTAACTGAAAAAGGTTAGGAACCACTGCAAGTTGATCCTAGAGCCTACTCAGTGGTAATAAGCGTACATATCTGCGGTAGTAAATTGCTATAAAAAATGTTTACATAATTGGGGCAAAATTGTAAATATGTCTGTGACAAGTCAGTGCTCCCAAAAGAAATTTAGAGCAGTAGCAACAACTGTTATGAACAGCTTGGAGATTTGATCATGCTGTAAAAGTAGGAATTTCTCATTTCTGATTTGGTGAAATGATAACACCCTAATAGGTAAGTCATGGATATGATAACAATCCCCAAAACTCATCCAATTCAATATTTGCATGTGTTTGTTTGCAATAAGATGTTTTGGGAAGATTTTTGTTTCTCATTAATGAAAAGATGTGTGTGTATATCTGTCTGTTGCGTCCTGCAGGACTCCAGCGGTATGTCCCTGAGTATGTTGGCAGCTGCGGGAGGGCAGGATGACATCCTGAGGCTGCTGATAAAGAAGGGGGTGAAGGTGAACGGGCGGCAGAAAAACGGCACCACGGCCCTGATGCACGCTGCCGAGAAGGTAACACAGGACCGGCCGGTTCAGGCCACCTTGTTACAAACTATTGAGCTGTTGTTCTGGTATGCATGGTTTAGTCTCTGAGCCTGTTCTGTTTCCGTCTGTCATTTCAGAACTTTCTGACCACAGTTGCTATCCTCCTGGAGGCAGGGTCCTATGTAAACGCTCAGACTCTGGGAGGAGAGACAGCCCTGATGAAGGTATAGAGGAAGATTAAATAAAAACAACAAATGTGATGGAGAGATGCATTTAATTAGGTAGCAACATCTATTCCCCCTAAAGCGCGGACTAAACCCGTCCGTGACCCCCTGTATGTGAATAACCTCATCGCTGCCGAAGTCCTTGTGACAGACGTCTAGTTCCTTACCAGTATCCTCTGTTCTGCAGGCGTGTAAGAGGGGGAATGCTGATGTGGTGCGCCTCCTGCTGGAGTACGGGGCCGACTGCAACATCCTTTCCAAACACAAGAACACAGCTGTGTACTTCGCCAAGCTCAGCAACAACCTGCTGGTATACGACCTCATCAAGGACCACATCAGCATGTGAGTGTCTTCGTCGTGTCACGCACATTTACTCTTTGCCTCACGTACTATTTCCAGCGCCGTAACCCACCTTCCCACCCCCCAAACACACTCCAGGTTGTCGAGTGTGGCCGAGGACACTATACGGGCTTATTTTGAGGCGCGTCTGGCCCTGCTGGAGCCCGTGTTCCCTCTGGCATGTCACAGACTGTGTGAAGGACCAGACTTCTCCCTGGAGTTTGGCTATAAACCAGTGACTCACACACCTGGAGAGGGTAGGGTACCCTTGCAAAAATGATGAGGGGACGGTTCCAGGGGTCATTATTGTTGGGCAATGTCTGGAATGACACCTCGTCCCATCGACGGTAGAGGCGCTCAACTAGTGCAACTAGAACAAAATAATGGACTCTATTTGCCCACATTGGTTAACAAGTACACACTTAGATGACAATTCATAGATATATAGATATATAGATATAGAGATATAGTTATAGATACGGATATATAGATAGATATATATAGATAGAAATAGAGATATACAGCTCCGGAAGAAATTAAGAGACCACCGCACCTTTTTCTTTCCTTTCCAAAAAAGTCGAAAAGGAAGGTTTTGAGTGAGGAACTGAAGGGTTAAAATTGAGACCACTAAGTTGAACACTTTTGTTCCTCACTCAAAACTTTTCTTTTCAACTTTTTTGGAAAGGAAATAAAAAGGTGCAGCTGTCTCTTAAATTTTTTGGAGCTGTATATAGATATAGGACCATCAAAATTAATATATATATCTTCTGCTACTCTGATGTGCGTTTCCACATGTGAGTCAAGTTCAAATATAATATAACAATGATGTTGCCAATATGGTAACATCGCCTCACCCCAGAGGGCTTCTCACATCCTAAGCTTTGTGTCTCTCCATCTCCTTCCAGGCTCTGGCATCTTGCTCTTCATATTCCATGCTAACTTCCTGAGTGAGATCACAGCCAGGCTGTGTGGGCCCTGCAGTGTCCATGCCGTGGTGCTCAACGACAAGTTCCAGCTGCCCATATTCCTGGTGAGTGTCACTCCATATCAGAAATACTCCCCGTAATGGCCTGGATGTCTGGATTATAGATTGTTTACTGATTTACCTGGCCGTTTATTTGACTGATTCTTGTCACCAATTCTTTCCTTGTTCGTTTTGCACCCATAGGATAGTCACTTCATCTACTCGTTCAGCCCAGTGCCGGGTATCAACAAACTTTTCATTCGCCTAGCCGAGTCACCTACAGCCAAGGTACGTATGCACAAACTTCCACCAGCAAGCTCTGGTCATGGTAAGAGAGGTATAGGCTGCTGGACTATGTTTTAACAAGTTGTTAAAGGGCGATTTTATGAATTCATTTGATTGATGTCAGACTCTCTTTTCCTAGGTGAAGCTTCTCATCTGTGCATACCGTGTTCAGCTACAATGATATATTTGTAGCACCTTCCCAGGGGTTCGCCAGTTGTCCTTATCCCACACATCGGCTGGGAGGTGACACTCGAACAAACATTAACTCTGATGTGCAATCACACAACTCCAGGCTACCTTCAGAAAAAGTATTTGGATATTCAGCATCCACCCAGAGTTTGAGACACTGTTACATGGAATAAAGGACAAGAAGGGGTGAATGACTAGAACAATAATTCAACATCTCAACCCTGTCCAATCATGTAATATTTTGTGTGTACGATTAACATTCTAACGGAAGTCTAACTTCTGCTTGTGTGTCTGTGTGCGTGCGTGCGTGTGTGTGTGTGTCTGTGTGCGTGCGCACGTGCGTGCTCTAGACGGTAACACTTTATTTGGATAGTCCTTAAGTAGATTCTTTGTGAATGCTCAATAACTAAATATTTCAATCTCCACTAACCATTGCCTTAACCCTTCTTTTAACCTTAACTTTAACCCTTAACCGTCTCCAACAGGGCCAAAGTAAACTTTGAAACATCCTTTTTTTTTTTTATGGAAACAGTATCTTCAGTGCTAACTTCCATTTCCCCTGGAAACCAGATGTTGTAACCCAGGTAATTTTTACCCTTGTTTTTAACCTAACCTAATTGGAACCTTACCAAGCAATTACTCAAGGAGAGCTGCCGTAGATATTTTGCAGGATATTGGACTATCCAAATAAAGAGTAAGCCAATAGCCAGATGTTATTCTGTTTCTGGGACCTGAGTGCTGTTGATAGCATGCTCGCAGGTAGTGTGTATATTATTCTCAGATGATTATTTGGACCAAGTTAATTCTTTGCCCAATTACACAATTTTAAACCTTTTTATTTTTTAAATGTAGAGTTTTTGAATTTTGCCTTTCTGGAGTTGTCTATATTTCATGGTCTGTACCATAATGATGATCGTTGTTTTAGGCACCTTTGCCACTGTGGGGGTGGGTTAAATTATAGCATGTAACAGTGCGAGACACATCGGTTGTTAATTTACTAATGGCCTAACATGTCATTCCTTAGAAGTGAGATATCCTGCTTCTTGGGATTAGAAGAGGACTCTTAATTATTTTGTCTAGCACTACATGAGAGCTTCATGAATGCACATCCACATCAGTTACAGTGATGAAAATGCTAAGAAAATTCTGGCACTGACAACCCCTTGTAACCCCTTGTTGACATTGGATAAATATGGGACAAACATTTATCAATGATAATTTACTGTAATATGAAGGAATTGCCATCCTTGTTTTAAAAGATGTGGGAATTCATTTTACATGAGGATTCCTTCTGCCTTAAAAGCAACATCATTGAAAAATCTCCCCTCTTTGTCAAACGGGCAACAAAGGACAACCAAGTGAAATTCACCAGGAACACCCATGTCTAGTTTATTCTGAAAATATGTTGTCTCTGTTTAATGCAATGTCATTACTGGCCTGTCAACGTTTTATGCACATCGTTCTGTTTGTCTAACGTTGATGCATTTAGTTAAGTCGAACACTGCCAAGAATCTGCACGTGCAACCAATCCTGGAGCCCTGGCTAAAACCAACACACAATCACACCTGCCTGTTGACTCATGCACAGGCTCTCACCTGCATTATTCTGAAGTCTATAGACCTAGTTCATTAAAATAGTAAGGTTTTATTACTATCTGGGTGGGTGTGTGTGTTCCACTTCTGACCCTGCTGCAGTCTGATACCACGAGGCTATGTCTCCTGATAAATAAAGTGTAAATACGTTTCCAAATCCCAGATTAAGCGTGGTTTTTGTTTGTTCTGAATATAGGTTTTTTAGTGACCGAGTGCAATGGGAGTTTAAGGTATTGTTTTGAAATCTCAAAATAGCAACAACAATGGGCATTTGCCACTGCTTGTGTGAGACACCGTCATCTCAGAATGCAGATCCTGATGGGTTTTTTTTTCATTGGGTTTTTACATAATCGCTTTGACTAATAAATTACTGCCCCTTTTCATGTAACTCCAAAATATAGTTATAGCCTCCCTGAGGTAATTAAATGTGTGCTTTGAGATCAACAAACTTGTTAAAAGTTTTTCCTAAAGCTACTCGAATGACTAGAAATTCCTGTAAAATTGTGCTGCTGCCATAGTCATGAAATAAAAGTAATTATTTTAACTTTAGTGAGACTTCCTGTGGAAAACTTGTTAGAATTTTGGTTGTTGCTTTCGGGGAAGATTACATTCACCGCACACATTTATTGACACTCTTGATTTAAATAAAGCTGTATAAAATAAACACAAGTGAGCTATATTTAATACATTTTTTCAAAATTTGGAATATGTTTTTACTACTTTTGGTACATATTTTTTTTTTGGTATTGCAGTGCAAGCTTATGCCTATAAACTGTTAGAGTGCAGGAAATATCTGCAAAACCTGTCAGCGTATAGCCAGTGTGTGTCACAGTGGTGGATGTGTTTAGTGTTGTGGGTCCCAGGGATGCATACTGCTACTTTTTGGTGGTAATCATGCAGTTTACTCCATGGAGCGTCCTGTGCGGGGGAGGCAGTATGAAGTTGCCCGGTCAGGGCTGTGCAAGAAAGCAAGAGAAATGGTGTATGGCGAGGTACCGAAGATGTGGACACCTGTAGAAAGCCAGACTGTGATGCAACATGGTAGGGATGCAGACACTGACTTAGAAAGCTAGATTTTGCAGCGTTTATTGTTAATTGTGATCAACTGTACGAGCCAAGCCAGTAGGTAGTCTAAGAAGATGGCCATAATTCTGATTTTGGGGGTATACAGGATTTTGGGGTATACAGGATAGACACGGGATCCTGTTCAGGATTGCGTTGTGCTCTGAGAGGTTGGTTGGAGTGGTTGTTTTGGCGGGTGTGAGTGGGAGGTGGGTAGGGCCTAATGTGTGTTAAGAAGAAGGATTGGAGAAAGGGTGGTTTATATACACTCTTTCCTATTTCTCAGGTCCGGGTTTTTTTCAGGATACGGTTGCGTACATACCATACAGTAGGTGGCGGCATGCATCTTATACGTCTGTTTTTAGCCCGCCAGAATATAGAAGAGGAATTCGTTAGTGCGCATGCGTGTCTGTACACAAAGGGGGCGTTTTATCTATCGTTTCAAGCTCTACAGTACTTCGGTAAGAATTTCAGAGACGTTTTATATACATTTTACAGCTAATTAGTCGAAGTTTCAACAGCTTGTTCCGGCGTTAGACAGGTCTCCATGGGCAATGTGGAATCTTCTATTGTGTTATAAAGTCAACGGTTTTGAAGAATTAGCAGTCAGTGTTTTGTCTAAGATTTTCTCCCCAATCCCCCCGCTGTTGCATTGTTTCGCTGGTTCTCTAATGGCGGACGTGATGCTGGCTGCTTGTTGTGGCAAGGAGAGCAAAGCCCTGTCTTGTTGAAAATTTCCCGTTACTGTACCTCCGATTTGCGTTAACGATGTAAAAGAAAAAGAAATGTAGTTCTGTCAACTATTTTATTGTCACATACGGTCAACTGCATCATGCCTCACTAAGCGATAGATAGGTGATAGTTGTCAATTTAGCGTCCCACACAATTGCTGACAACGTAGTGTTTTACTTTGATTTGCTATTTTCACACGTCATGAATTCGATTTATTTAATTAAATGTGTGTTTTTATTAGGTCCAGTTGATTTCACATTGTCAAATGTTGAAGAACTACAGTAATGTATTCCAGAATGTTACTGCAGTCCTCTTTTGGGGCAATTTTGCCTGCTTCAGTCTTGTCTTCTGCAAGTGAAAAAGATGCTCAGAATCGACTTTCGGCCATTCAAGAACATTCCACTTTTTGTCCCTAAAGAACGCCTTGGTTGTATTTAAACAGTCAAGATGTTTCTCTACACTTCAGAATTCATTCTGCTCTTGTTGTCAGCAGTTACATAATCAATTAAGACATTCGATCCAGTTCCAGTGGCAGCCGTATAAGGCCAAAACGTTATGCCCCTCTCCACCTTGTTTTAGTACAGATTAATTTGGTAAGCCAGTTCCTTTTGGCTTTCCACATTTTATTCTTGCCATTGCCTTGGTACATGTTAATATATCTCATCTGGCCTCTACCTTTTTCCCAAAATTCAGCAGGTCCTTTTTGGTAATTTGTTTTACACAACATTTTTATGGCTTCATTGTGTTTTTGCACCTATCACCTCCATAGTTCGGCAGATAAAATATTCTGCGAATGAAAGTGGCACAACAAATAAAAACTATGTCCATCTCAGTCTCTGTGAGGTCTATACTTTAGTTTGAAACTAGATTTAGGATTATTGTAAAACGCTCTGTGATTTAATGTAATTTAGGAAAGGTTTAACTATAACCATGAACAAAATTTTGTTTGTGAGGTGAGGCCAAATGTCCTCACTTAACAACATTTCAAAAAAAATTCTAGTAAATCCTGTTGCGTTTTGTTTTATCATTCTAGAATTCCTGTGTCTGGAAAGCAATAACAGTCTCAACTGGCGTTCATTAGTTACTTTTTAGGAACAAACTTGCTATGGCTATATTATTTCGTCACATACACACAGCTTGTGCTTAGGACACTTGAACTCCAACATGGCTGCCATAGACTAGGTTTACCATAGCTTAGGCTAGGTTTCTTCTAATAACCAATTCTGTGTTTGTGTGTGTGCAGGTGGTACCTGCCTACTAAATGATGGACGGGGAACACCAGGATGATCCATTACACAAGGAAATCCCTCCACACAGTGACACCAATTCACGTGATGTGGAGAAGACTTTATGTGACATGGAGAAAGCTTTATGTGACATAAAAAAGAGTGCCGAAGAGAACAGCTCAAGTGATGATGACAGTTCTTCTGATGATGTAGAAGACAGAACTCTGGATTCAAACAGCCCAACTGAACCAGATCCTCTTCAATCCAATGCAGAACACACCTGCCATAATGACAACGTTGTGTCTTCCCCCAAAAAGTCAGCACAAGCTAAAAAACCTCAGCGCAAAAGATTTGCTCCAAGGAAAGGTACACGGTCCAGCTTACGTTCCAGTACTAAGGTGACTGTCAGTGCCAGTAGTACTACAGATGAAAGAAAATGGGACAAAAAACATTTCTGTCTGTATTGCAGTGAACCGCACCACAAAATTGCAAGGCATTTGGAAAGGGTGCATGCCGACGAAGCAGCTGTTGCTCATGCTATCAGCTTCCCAAAACTCTCCAAAATCAGGTCTCTCTTACTGGACCAACTTCGCAACAAAGGCAACTATGAACACAACTTTGAAGTTCTTCAAAGTGGAGATGGGGAAGTTGTGACTAAGAAAAGACCTTGTTACGATGGTGTTTCTGTGCGTGATAGCCTGCCTTGTCAATATTGCTTGGGTTTTTTCAACAAAATAGATTTATGGAAGCATGAGGGCTCATGTAAAGCCAGAAAAGGACAAGATGAAAAGAAGGGAGGAAAAAGAGTGCGAGTCCAGGCCGCGTCCTCTCGACTTCTTCCATTGCCTGTCTACTCTACTGGAGGATGTGAGGAAATCATACACAATATGAATCAAGATGACATCTTATGCCATATAAAAAATGATCCTCTGATATGTAAATATGGCAGTGCACTATCTGCAAAGCATGGCCATGCCAGGTCACAGTTTACTTACATTGGATCCAAAATGAGGGAATTGGCTAGATTTGTGCTTACTGTAAATGAGATGGACTGTGGTGTCCAATATCTACATGAAGTATGTGTACCATCCAAATTCAAATTGGCCGTTCATGCTGCCAGGAAGATGAGTGGTTTTGATCCTGCTTCGGACCGGTACAAGACCCCATCACTTCCTTTAAAGATCGGCTACTCCTTGAAAAGAGCTACCGAAATAGCTTTTGGAGAGAGTCGTATGACTGAGGACTGTGAGGCGGAGAAACAAGCCAAAAGGTTCATTGAACTTCTTGAAAATGATTGGAATAAATGTTTTTCCAGTCTGTCTCTTAACCCTGTACCTCAATGTGATGAAGTTGATGTGTCTTCACTAACAGAGGATTTGATCAAACTTCAACAATTTCTCAAGGTTGCGGAGGACACAGCAAAGCAAGAATTGCTTGAGAACCCCACCAACGCCGTCTGGAAAAAGCTCAATGAAACTCTTCTTGCACAGATTGCTCTTTTCAACAGGAAAAGAACAGGAGAGGTTGCAAAAATGCTTTTGGAAACATACACCAACAGGAAGAAAGCTCCAGCTAGTGCCGACATTTTCAATAGCCTGTCAAGGCTGGAACAAGAGCTTGGTGATGACAAATTAACCAGGGTGGAAATAGAAGGCAAAAACGGTAGAACAATGCCAGTCCTAATAACGGGCAGGATGGTCTCATCTCTTGACATCCTTATTGCAAACAGAGACAAGGTTGGAGTGTCAAAAGAAAACCCTTATGTTTTTGCACGAAGTCTGGATGCAGCAAGCTATGTCAGAGGGTCTGACTGTCTGAGGAAATTTGCTTATGAGTGTGACGCGAACAATCCTGAAAGTCTGATCCATACAACAGTAAGGAAAGAGGTGGCTATACATTGCCAAATATTGAACTTGAATGAAAGTGAATTGGATCAAGTGGCAAAGTTATTGGGACATGACACCCAGGTCCACAAAGAATACTACAGACTAGCTGAAAACGCAGCACATCTTGCAGAAATCAGCAAATTGCTGCTTGCAATGGATCAGGTTCCAGTTGTAATTCCAGGCCCATCTGAGGAAATGGTTGTCGCTACACATGGTATGTTGTTTTACTGGGTATTTAAAATAAAAAGTAGTTAACATTTTCGAGAGGATGACATTTTAAGTGTTGAGTGGAAATATTGCAGTTAAACAGGTATGTGGTGAATTACTTTCAGTTATTTGTTTAATTCAACCCATGAATTGAAATTTGAATTGGCTAAATCTTACAGGAAGCAGAAATTGTATTCAACTGAATATTAGTACAATTTCAAAAGATTCAGCAGTCTTTATTTGGAATCTGAAATAGTATGCCAAGTAGCTTTACCTCATCTAACAAAAGAATAAATATAAGATTTCAGAAAATGGTTTGATTATAATTTAAATGATGTTAAGTACTCTGATACATTTTGTTGTACTTTCACCATGATGTCAAAGGTTATGGAAGGTTAAATCTAATGTACAGTACACTCCAGAGTTATTGGCATCCTAGGTAAATATGTACCAAAAGGGCTGTACATTTTTTTTTTTTAAATAATTTTTTGTTTGTTATCTTGATCTTACTCTAACTCAGGAAATAATTATTTCATGCAAAAACATGCATATTCCCTTGGATTTTGTATCTTGTGCACCCTCTCTTTGCTAAGATAAGAGCTCTGAGTCGTCTCACATAATGTTTGATGCGATGGGAGAACACATAGGGTTTTGAGGCTGTTCCTCAATACAGAAACTCTACAGATTCTTCACAGTTTGTGATCTGCATTGTGGACTGTCCTTGTCAGCTCACCCCACAGGATTTCAGTGGGATTTGCCATTGCAAAATCTTTTTTTGTGGGTATGGAGGTCAGTTTAGGCAGATGGGCCTAAAGTCTCCTGGTACTTGATGTTGCCATGTACCCTAAAAGGTTAATAATGCCCTTAAAAGTAAAACTGCATCACAACATCACAGATCTACCACTATACTTCAGTGTGGATTGTGCTCTTTTCTGCATGACCATGGCTCTTTTTACACCAAACCCACCTCAGTTGTAATCGCTGTCAAAGGGGTTTTAACAAATAATGAATCATCCCCATGTTGTATTCCCCCTAGAACTGTCCAGCTGTCAGTGTAGGAAGCTAAACTGTTAGCAACAGCACGTTGACATCGGTTTTACCAGAACACCAAATTTATCTTGTCAACTAATCATCAAGGTTTTCAGTAGGGTAATCATTTGAGCTGGTTTAGGGCTAAAACAAATAATATATATATTTTTGTGGTCATATTGGAGAATGTCTTTTGCTGTTGGTGTATGATCTTGTTTATTTTCTTCCCCCGGACTAATTTACTGTAAGACTTTGTCCACCCTCTTCTAAGGGAAAAGGATGGGTCTGGGGACACAGACAGTCACATCTTTTGTGAATTGGGTGATAATATTTGATAGGTTAAACCAGGGCTGAGTCAAGGCCCGCGGGCTGAATCCGGCCCCCGAGGAAATTCCATCTGGCCTGCAGTATGTAATAAACTAGTTTTCAGGGGAAATAAAACATAACACACCAGCCCATTCTTGTACATCTGAATCTGAATTTTAATTATTTCGACATTATAATGGACCTACTGTTTAAATGTTTTAATTATTGCCCTTTTCCAGCCTGCAAATAATTTATGATTAACAAATTACAAAACAAATGTTGCCCTCCATTTAATTTCAAAATCCTGATGTGGCCCCCGAGCCAAAATGTTTGCCCTACCCTGGGTCAAATCGTCAGATGTTTAGAGACACATTTGTATGAAGAAAACCAATACCAGTCTGTGTATTACAACCACATGCAGTGGCTAATCAGGTATCCTCGGTTCTTTGAAAAAACATTTGATGATCACGTTCTTCACAATAGCCTTATATGATAATGACACATGTTCATAAATCCTTTCTCTTCTGTATTTCATTTCATAGGCGCATATCCCACAGAGACATATTCAGCTAAGTCCTATACAATGGGGGCGCAGGCTTCAAGGTCTTATAATACTGGGACACATCCTGAGAAGTCATTTCCGTCGGGATCCCATCCAGTACGGCCATATTCAGCAGGGACAGGTTCGGCAAGGGCACATCCCACCGGGATGCATTCCGCGGGTACCTATTCAGCAGGTTCATATGGTGCAGGGACCTGCCCCGCCGAGACCCGTTCTGCCAGGTCAGACGCTGCTGCGACACATTTTACAAGATCATACCCTTCAAGTCCTTATGACCTCTCATCACCTGCGAGACAGTATGCTTCAGGGGTGAATCCTACAAGGACATATCCTGAAGGGACGTATCCTGTGGAGACCCAATTTGCTAGGTCATATCCTGCAGAGACCCAACTTGCTAGGTCATATCCTGCTGAAACACATTCTGCACAGACACTTCCCGCCCAATCGCTTCCGGTGCGTACGGTTATAACACCCACACTTCATACGCAGACTCCTGTTGGCGGCGCAGGGCCTGCCGTTGCAGTTCCTTTGGGGACCGTTTCCGGGAGAACAGGTTCTGCGGTCACTGTTAAGGTGTGGAAACAGAGGCCGTGGAGTGATGCAGCCAAGGCAGCTGTGAGGCGCCAGATGGGACACTTTATCTCAGTGATGGAGGTTCCTGGAAAACAGGACTGTGAGATGTGCCTGCACAATGAACCAGCTCTACAAGACAGGACGTGGAGGGACATCAAAAACTATGTGTACAACACGGTGAATTCGATTAAAAGGAAAAAGGGGCTTATTAGAAGGGATCCCAGGAAACGGACGAAGAAAGGAGTCGCAAAGAAGCCGACCGATACCAAAGAGGCAGATGGAGCTATGGAAGGGGTTAGTGGAACAATGACTATACCTGGAGAGGGTCCGGAGGAAACGCTGGAGGCAGGTCCAATAGCTGTAAAGACCCCAAGGAAACAGAAGATGTGGAGTGACGAGGCTCGTGCTGCAGTAAGGCGACAGCTTGGAGATTTCACTAAACTCATGAAGATTCCAGGTAAAAGGGAATGTGACGCATGTATTGCGGCTGAACCAGCTCTGCAAAGCAGGACATGGAAAGATGTCAAGAACTATGTTCGTAACACATTAATGACTATGTGCAGGAGGCATATTTCGGGCAAACAAAATATGGACCATGAAAAACCAAGTATAAGGACACCTAAACCAGGGGTGCCACAGAATCCAGAAGTGCATCTGAAACCAGGGGTGCCACTGGGACTTCCAGAAGAGCCTCCTGTGTATCTGTACCTATAACTTGTCTTTTAAATGTGACCATCCTTGCTCACTCTTTCTGACATAAGTTAAAGGGATTGTTCGTCCAAAAATCATGTTTCGGTGACAGTCCCCTTACCCTGAGTTTGTCTTTCAGGCACATAGTCATTTTTTCAAACATTACATTATTCAACTCTGTCCCAGTCTGTAATTAACGTAATTAGCAACGTACAAATTCATGAATGGAAACCGTACATTCCCCTACCGCAAAGCTGCATTGCAAGCGGAAAACTACTCTAAAACACTCTGAACAAAGTTAAGTGGTGTTGTTTACCTCCAAGTACATAACGATGTTGTGTTCCTTGAAAATAAAGTTTTAAATTTTGCGATTTAATTCTCAATTTCAAATAAATGGATACTTCCTGTGTTTACCAGTCAGTGTTGTTCACAATTGTATCAATCCACACGTAAACTATAGTATTCGCTAGCTAGAAAGCAAGTTACCTATTTCGTCTTTGATATTAACCTCGGACTTTCAAACTTTATTTGCATGCGAGAGAAAGGAAAATACATAGACTATATATTATGTCTGACTCTGAATATGAGCAGGAAGAACATTTTGGGGGGATAGAGCCTTACTTGTTCTAACCTTAATACACGGATGATGAATTGACCGAATAGAAGCTTGGACAGCAGCTAAAGGGGGGTGATGGTGAACCCGTTAATCCCCAACCCTTGTCCAGAATATCCGGAGGCAGTGTGTACTTTGTGTATTATAACATAGAAATCGGAAGTATTACTTACAATCTGTCTTGTCTTGAAAATGGGTTGAAATGGGTAACTTGATGGAATTGCATTCGCCTTTAGTCCTCTTCTGAGTGAACGCAGGTCACAACGGTCTGTAAAATGTTTCTCGCAAACTTTGCATGTCTCGTTGGCGAAGTTACTCCATTGATTCTCCCGCAATACAACTCGGGAGAGGCATAGGTATTGTCCCAATTGCAGAGCGGGTAGAATTTAATTTCGAACCACAATCCCAGGTAGCAGGCAAACCGTGTGGTCAAGATGTGATCAGGCAGAAGTCGATCCAAAGGAAATCCAGAAGTTCAAAGTTTATTTATCAAATGCACCAAATAACACAGCGTCATCCTGCACAATGAAATTCTTGTGACATGGCACACAACATCTATGTAGTAAGAATTGAAAAATATATATATAAAGCAAAAAGAGCAAAAAATAGAGCAATAATACAGACTAGGATAAGCTAATTCGTAAACACGGAAGGCATGCTAGGATCAAAGAACTTTAGAAAGCTATCACAAACTCTTGAATGGGCTTAGTATTTTGGTGATGGGGAGCTGGGAGGAGTGCTGCATTTGTTGTGATTGTGATCTGGAGGATCTTGGGATCGGTCGTCTAGGTGATGGGGTTGAAAGATGGAACTGTGAACAGACCTTACAGATTTGGCAACTAGTGAAACCTCAAGTCTCCTCTCCCACGTCCCTTGTACCTTTCTTTTGATCATGGCATTTTCCACAATAACAAATATTATTCTGAAGCCCACTGACGAAAATGGGCCAGCTAGGCGAAGCAACCTGTATTCACATAGCTTGTTGAGGTTAGACGCTGTGTATGGTGGCTATAGGAAATAGTTCACTAGTGCCAGTTTGAATTTAGCCAATTCCGCCAGCTGTTTCGTCAGTGTACATTTTAAAAGTTTTATGATACCACGACAGATTACTGAATGTAGTTTAAAGTGTATTGGAGTAGTTTTCTGCTTGCAATGCAGCTTTGCGATAAAGGTACGTACCCTTTCCATTTATGAATTTGGACGATGCTAATAACACTAATTACTGATTGGGACAGAGCAGAATAATGGATTGTTTGAAATAATGGCTGTATTCCGGAATATCGTTTGGTAAGTGGACTTTGAGAAAAAATAATAATTTTGGACCAACTATCCCTTTAAGAATGAAGTCCCATTTTAAGTATATTTCACCAACAACTTTATTCTACAAATCTATTATTCACAAATAGGCTACATAACATGAATCAATATGTGTTTAAACAACTTTTAGCCAACTGCACATTGTCAAACTTGTTGAGTGTAGGAAAGTAAGAATAGACTAAACTGCTTGTTTTCTAAAACAGAAATGTGTATATAGACAGGCAGCCTTTTGGGTCAGCAAGGACTTCATCATGGATGCACATCTGGAATTCAAACCCATCTCATGTTTCCATTTAAATAAGGTAAAATTCTGTGCTGCATAAACATTTTCAAAATAATTGACTGAAATACACAAGGTCCAAAGGTACTCAAGCACTTTCAATCATCAGCAGGTATATCCTTGACCCATCACTCGAGAGACTTGGGTTGGGTGTCTGCAAGTTAATGTCATCAGTGGTGTGGGTGGGATCTCACACGTTAATCTGACTTATTGGATGGACGTGCAGTGTGTAAAGAAGCAGAATGTCTTAATATAGATGCTTCGATGGGTAGGACGCAGTACAGGATTCCTCCTAAAATATTAGCATCTGCAAAGAATTTTATTGTCATTTCATCTGGTCCTAGCACCCCACTCCAATCCTAATACTAATGCTGGATAGCAAGCCCTGTGCACTTTCAATTAAGTATTTTTTTTCTTGGCAACCCTTTCAAATAGGCTGTTGACGTGGAGGGGGGATCTAATTGTAGTCTTGGCGATGCAGAGATGCCACCAAGTTCTGTAACTCTTCACATGTGGCCATTGGATCCTTCTATGCCCCCCAAACCATCTTCCTCAGTGTGCGCAGGAGTAAGATGCACTTGTCCTCTACCAGGCGGTTTCACCACTGTGCCGTTGGTTTTGAACGTTTGAATTATTATCCAAATAATAAAAAAAACAAGTGCAAAGGGATATACTACGATTTTTAGATATTTTGATTTGCACCTATTGTCTGATATGAAGGTAGGCAACCATTTATCCATGCAGCTTTTTGGCGTTCCACATTGTGATAGGTGACAATTGGATCTGACTTTTTTTTTTATTAGTGACTCATTATTATACCTCAGTAAAACAGGGAATAATGGAATTCCACAATCCAGTTCCTTGAAGGGGCTGTATGTAAATAATAAATGTATCTCTGTGGAAGCTATCATTAGATATTTTTAAGATGTTTCGTAGGGATATTGATTGCATTACCAACACTATTCAGTAACTGATGACTTAAACAGCAAGGGTGCATGTGTCAAATATTATCAGTTGGATTTCACTTGACCCAGTGTGCCATTATTCGTTAACGGGTTTGAAGTTTTAGTGATGGAGGTGGGGGAGGGTGTAGCTGTTCCATATTGCAGCAGAAGCTGGTGTTTTTCCATTTTTTTGGGATGTTCACCTGAAATTATTTCTGGTAAATACATTTTGTGAAATATCAGAGCAGATTATTGGCAAAGTGCGATTTATCTGCTCATTTATCCCAATAATAGTTGAAGAGACTGTAAAACACTTCTAATATGTATTCTTACTTGGACAATGTGCATGTTAGATTTTGAGTTCAAATATTTGACCAACACACCTAGGATTTCTGAGGGTTATTCCTAATATTAGTGGGGTTTGGTTTTTAACATACAGCCTCTAAGCTAGACACGTTGTATTGTTTGATTTTTGTGTGGTGTGAAATCTACCAGTCACAGATTTCTTTCCAGTTCTCGAAATAGACTTCCAGCTCAGTTGATGTGTTTGTTACATTAATACACGTTATACAAGTTTACCTCCTTTAGTTTTGAAGCATGATTATCCTGCATTTTACTCATGTTAATGATATTTGCTTGTTAGCTAATTCCTAACTACTGCTGTGAAACAGCTGTTGTAATTTACATGTTCATAATTTCTAAATGCTATGGTTTTATCATTAATTTAAAACTTGATCTTTTTGTGGGTATTTGCATTTAGGTGTAATTTCTTAGGGTTGTGGGCAGGGGAAAGGCCTGTAGACCTAGTGCCGGAGTAGGCAACCCTTTTCCTAGTGAGCTGCAGGATTTTTTAACAACTGACTTAGAAGACCGGTTAGGTTTAATTTAGTTCAAGTGAGCCAATTGATCACTTCAATTTTGACCAAATCAGGCAATATTAGTTACATGTATACTAACAAAGGGCCTAATGTGGCTGAATCTCTATTCTCCACTCTTCTAACCAAAGTGACTAGTACTGTGCAAATAAACCTTTTGAAAGAAGCATATAAATGATGGTTGGTAGTTTTGGTAGGGGCAGGTGTACTTCCAATGGCCATGCCTTTAGAGGTCAGGATCGTGTATGGCATCTCTAACATCATGCCTCAATTGAGACCTTGTTATTAACGATCATGTTGTTGGGTGATTTATCTATTTTGAAGACATTTTTGATTCTTCAATCCACTCTTGACCAGAAGGTAATACTGATAAATAACTTTGTCCATAAATATGGTTCCTTTGCTCTGGGTGTTGAATTGAGCATCACAGAGGACCAATTCGGCTTGTACCGCAGTCTTTCCTGCAAAATGAGTATCTGGATTATTAAGGTTTAGCACTTGGACAGCTACAAATGTTTTTTGTGTGCCTTTTGTTGAATGATAAACATTTCAACTTAATATATTTTTGTTGCTATTATTCACAACTGTCTCAACCATACTGATTTCACAGCATCCAACTGCCTACTAGATAATCAGTCTGAAGTAAAACTTTTTGTTTCCAATTAGATTGTTTGCGTAAATAAATTATTTGGTTTAGAATTAGCAGCTCTTGATTTTTACTAAGAAATTATGAGGGGTTTCTACCAGAACCAACTATTAACTGTCTAAAGATATGGATGTTATTGCTTAGATGTTTTTATTCACCAACATGTATTAATCAAGCTTCCTTGTGTTGCTCCCTGGTGCTCATTGTGTATTGTAAAATACTATAATTGTATTAATAAATAGCTACTTGATGTTTCAAAACTATTTCAGTTCTCAAAATATTCATAGAGCCCTCTTGACAAGGCATAATTGCTCCAATAAGGATTTAAAATTGTACCAATAACAGATATTGACCATAGCTTTGACATGATTTGATTTTGATGTTTGTAATACTAGGAATCTGTCATGACCATTGAGTAGTGCTTTATGCCTATGAATTTTAAAACCGTTTGGAATTGGAAAAACAAATAATCTCTAGGTATTTTGCAGGGGGACAGGATGACACCTTGAGACTGCTGGTATAGGAGGGTTGAAGGTGAATGGATGGTTGAAAGACGTGACTGTACTGATGCACACTGAAGAGAAGGCAACACAAGAACAACTAGTTTGAATCAGCCTGTGGATGTAATAACTGCTTCATGAAGGCAGAAACAGCTGAAAAACATTTCAAAACGCACCGGCTAAGGCCAATTAAAAGCGTAGCCGACAGGCAGACCCTTCTCACGGCACTATCATGGCTTAAGAGAGGTAATGCTGACAAGGTGCGCCCCCTGCAGGAGAACTAAGACAAATGCATCTTATCCAAAGAATAAAACGGTATCCTGAACTGCGCCTGGGTCAGCAACAACCTGCTGATGTACGATCTGTGGTCCACATCAACATTTCCAGTGTTTGATTTTGACTCTGTTGGATTGTGTCTTTATTTGTGTAGACTATTCCACATGTTTACAAGGAGTGTGAGAGAGATGTGACATGGCAGAAATATAAAATTACTAATGACCAGACACTGGTCATTCCCAGGCACTTCTGTCTGTATTTGTGGAAGGGCTGGTGGAACAGTCTGTCATACCTGTCCTTCATTAACCTATAAGGAAGTTGTAAGAAGTTCCGTGCGTGTAGGCGTTTGCTTAGTCAGCGTAGTCTACCAGTCTGTCATCTACAACACATTCACCCAGGTGTCTTGTGCACCATGTTGTTGTGAGATACTTGTTCAGTGTGATAAGTGTTCCTACACTTATTCCTACACGTATGTTCCTACGCATTCGCAATACGTTCCTACGCATTCTGTGTTGTACGCTATTTGATTGTTAGCTTCTATTCTATGATGAAATGGCTGGCTCTATGTTAGAGTTAAAATTAGCAATCAGTGGCTAATTTTGTGGTCTAGTACAGCAGTGACTGTTAATTGATAAAAATAAAATGGCTACAACTGGACCTGTGTTCTGCGCTACAGTGGGACGTAGGGCCAAAGGTCAGGCAACAGAAAGCATTGACATGCTCTTTGGAAAAGTTTTTTTTTGGGGGGGCAATGCCTGTAGCCATTACATACAGGCAGCATTTTGTCTCCTGCCAGGCTGTTAGTGTAAATAATAATCTGTTCTTAATTGATTTGCCTGATAAAATGAAGGTAAAATAAATAAAAAATTAAATACAGCAACGTGTTATATTTTGATGTGTACTCAATATACACTACCGTTCAAAGGTCTGGGGTCATTTAGAAATGTCCTTGTTTTCTATTAAAATTTCCATGAAATGAGTTTGAATAGGAAATATAGTCATTGACAAGGTGAGAGTTAATCATTTTTAAGTGAAATAATTGTTTCCTTCAATCTTGCTTTTGTCAAAGAAAAAAGCAAGATTGTCCTCCATTTGTAGCAATTACAGCCTTGCAGACCTCTGCGAGACATTCTAGTTGTCAATTTGTTGAGGTAATCTGAAGAGGTTTCACCCCATGCTTCCTGAAGCACCTCCCACAAGTTGGATTGGCTTGATGGGCACTTCTGACGTACCATACGGCCAAGCTGCTCCCACAACAGCTAAATAGAGTTGAGATCCGGTGACTGCTGGACACTCCATTATAGACAGAATACCAGCTGCCTGCTTCTTCCCTAAATAGTTCTTGCATAGTTGGAGCTGTGCTTTGGGTCAATGTCCTGTTGTAGAAGGCAATTGGCTCCAATCAAGCGCTGTCTACTTCACCAACAAAGCACCCCCAGACCATCACATTGCCTCCACTATGCTTAACAAATGGCGTCAAGCATCAGCGGCCTCCCGCTCCTTCTGTTCTGGTTAGAGCCAGTTTGCGCTGTTCTGTGAAGGGAGTAGTACACAGCGTTGTACGAGATCTTGGTAATTTCTTGCATGGAATAGTTTTCATTTCTCAACAAACAGACTGACGAGTTTACAAATAAAGTTCTTTGTTTCTGGCCATTTTTAGCCTGTAATCGAACCCACAATTGCTGATGGTCCAGAAACTCAGCTTTTTAAAGTTTTATTATAATTTGTAATATCTCAATGGCATATTAATATAATGGGTCTTGGTTAGATAATAAGCACTGACTTGGCTTGTGTGACCAATTGGGGTTGAATTCAGGTCTCTGCTACCAGGTTGGGTTGGTTTTCTGATCAAAGCCAAGGCATTAACCGGATGCTTAGGCAGGTTGACAGATCATCTCAATAAGATTAGCTGTTTGTTTTGACACACACTGTAGCATCAACAGTCCACTCTACACAAGTTAATATAGTACAAACTAATATAGTAAGTGCACACACATGCACACACAGAAACGCTGAAAGTACATTGCCAGTGAAGAGCTTTCAGTGAGTAATAATGCATTTACATTGAACATCCTACTTCCCCTAACCTTTATCCTGTAACGGTGAACTTGAAATCCTGATCTTAATCCTAACTCCTAACCCCACAATTCTAACCCTATTCCCTAAGCCAAAAATAGCTTCTCTAACAGTTATGAATGGACAAAATGTTTTTAGTTGTGTGTATTTTCCTTGGTTTATTATACTTTTGAAGAGTTCTGGTCCTCATGCATAATGCAATGCAAGAACATACAGTGTTTCTTTAGCTATCTAAATGGGGACATCAAAATAATTGATTGCCCTCAAAGACGTTTTCTTTTACTAATCTTAACCCTTAACTTAACCTCAATAAACAAACATGTATACCCAAACTTAACCTAGCCTTAATGCCTAACCCTAACCAGTAATGCTTACCTCTAATTCTAACCCTTAGCCCAATGGTAAGTTTTGGCCTAATCCTAACATCTACCCCCCCCCCAAAAAGAATTGGCGTAAACACACACACATATACACCCACACTCATCTGATTGCAATACACACATTCACCGCTAGGCAGAGTTAGACCATAAAAGGATGCCGATATAATGCCCCACACAGTAAAGTCTAGGGACAGTTTTTTTCCTTTAGTCAGTCTTAATAAGGTTTAGAGCTGTGTCAGAATCACTGGATCTTGAATCATTCAGCATATGAGCAAACTCTGACAGACACAAATATCGCCGTTATAGCATCATCACCATGACAGAAATAATGAATGTCCTTGGCTCGACTTAATTCGGTAAGTTTGTAGATGTAGACTATTAAAGTATGGACACCTGGTTTGTATTTTGTTATGGGCGCATTATTGACGACAGGACCACATTTTATCTCACGTAAACGCACCTGATCCGCCATTTTTAGACGCCCTCTAGTCCTGTGTGCTTTATACAAGTGACCCGTGCTTTCTCAACATGTGAGTCTTGTCACACCCCACTGTTTCGTTGCAAGACCACGGTTCTGAAATTGTTGTAGAGAACATTTATTTGTCTACCGCACAGTTCAGTGCACACCAATACAGTAATTGGTTCGAACATAGAATTCATATGATTTATTTTTAGTTACCAGATGTGCTCAAGCGCATTTGACTCGGTTTTTAATATCTCCCCATATGCTGATTGGTAGAGTGTTTGTCGGACATTTTCGACACTTTGATTTTTTTAATAATGAAACATTTGACACGGCGTAATCTTTTAATAAAAATCATTATGTAATGCACTGAACGTGTGCTGCTTGGACCTGAACACAACCGTGACCAGGCTGAATGCTGATTGGATCTCTATAATGTGGTCAACGCGAACTCGATTGCGGTCCAACCGTAAACACACCATATGTCAAAGTAAAATGCGTAATCCTTGCCTGATATATAATGTGAGTGGCTAATGGTTATGTGGAATATAAATATACAACTTAAGATAGATGCTTTATACGAGAGCAATTTAATTGTCGACAGCACCACTCCTGATTGAACATTGTGCGCTTGCGCGACGACGAAAACCGAGAAGGCTCTCGTTGGCAGTATCCTCCCACGCGCAGACAAGAACGTCTCTACGTTGGTGCGCATGCGTTTGTCGATGTATGTCAAGGCACAAAAGTGGCGCTATATCGTTTCGAGCTCTACTCCGGTAAGAATTTCCGAGACGTTTTATTTACATTTTACGGTTAATTAGTCAAACTTTCAACAACTAGCTGAGGTGTTAGACTGGTGTCCATTGGCTCCATTGAGGCTTCTGCTATGGTATAAAGTCAACATTTGTGACGACTTAGCAGTCAATTTTTACCCCGCCTGAGATTTTCTCCCCCTCTCTGCCGTGGCAGGGTACTATAACGTTCTCGTATTGTTTCGCTCGCTCTCTAATGGCGGACGTGAGGCAATGCTGTTTGCTGACGGAAGGGGGGCAAATTGTAGCCCTTGTTGAAAATATGAAGTTACCCCCTCAGATTTGGATTAGTCTTGTAAAGAAGACACACATTGAGAATAAATATGTTTTAGGTCTGTCAACTATTTTAATGACAAAAATAGGGCAGTTGGTTGACATGTAAGATTATAGCGCCCCCCTTCGAGTGGCAACATATTTTTTTGTGATTGCCCCGGGTAGCCTCTCTGGGGTAACTTTCCAATTAAAGGTTTACGTTACACCCGTATCACAAAAACAATAGCTACATTTGTTTTGGTTTTCAGACACTTAAGAAAACAAATAATGTACACTGATTAATGGTGGATGTTCGCCTCAGCACGGTTGTTTTTCTTATGTAGCCTTCTATCACATTTGACATTTGAAGCAGCATTGAGGATTGAAACGTGAATAATACATGTTGCTGTGTACTGTACAGTTGTTGGTTATGCGTCTAAACATCACATGGCTCACGAATAGTCGCGAATAACTTATGATTATTTTTTCCTGTAATAACAATGGCGCAGTCTGGTTGCCTCTCCTCCTTCCAGTTCGCCGCTAATCCTTTCAGTGGAAGGCCGGGGCACCGGGTGGGAACGGAACTGAACCGCGTATTGTGGTCTTCAAGTTCGCTCACTGACACTGACCCCATCTACACCTCTCATCTGTTCTTCACAGAGGGTTATCGGGCATCCATTAATTATTTTAGTAATTTAAAGTTTTAAACCATTCGTTTATAGTTTTCTCGATACTAATTATCGCAGGGCAGGCTGATATCGTTATCCGGTTGCCTTAAGTGGAGGAGCCGGAGTCCTCGCACTCTAATGTAGAGGTTCTACTCGATTTGTGTATTCAAGGGCACAGACTTAAAAGGAAGACAGAGCTTTGTGCCAGATGTGGTAGGCTTTTCATGTATTGAGCTATGTTTTTGGGATCATCTGCTAATAGCAGAGCTAGACCTGGTATGGCAACAGGAGTTGCATTTACAGTCTAACAGCGGGAATATTCTGTAATTGAGCAAGAAATGCAGGTGTTAAGAATCTGCTTCACTCTGCATCATCATGCCTCAGCCATAAACAGTGGGTTAAGGAGCATTACCTAATCTGACCAAATTGTCATGGCTGTTAAGAGCAGAAGAGTGCCTGGAACAACTGGGGATATGAGGATGACACAGGCATGGGGCACATGTTCTCATTGTAATTACACCATGCCTAAAAAGTATCTCCCATTGAATGTATGGGTCACTCCCCTCAATCAAAGGGAAAGTAAAGGTAGGTGAAGGATGTGGCCCGTGTGCGGTCTCTGTAATTCCTTTTTTAATTGTTTTGTTTGAATGCCAAAGGTTTCTCTAAACCAGACCTTTTGTTGTGAAGATTGAGGCATCATCTGATAAATCTTGTTGGAGGAACATTGCTTGTCCAAGCCCTTTGCAGGAAGGAGACGCGTGAATGCAGAGTACATTCACAGTGCTGCACTGCAGTCTCCAGTGTCTCCTTGCTCTATCTGTATCATTGACTTGGTTTTATCACATTTGGGTCTTTTTTGCAGTGTGTATATATATATAATATATATATTTTCTTAGGGTGATAAATGATGCATTTGGTTACTTTTCATGTAAAGAAACCACAACCATCTTGCAGATGCTATTACCTTTCCACCAACCACAACATGTAAATCTTTTTTGGATGCATAAGAACATTGATTGGAAGCCTTGGATTTCCTATGTCATGTATAGAAGCCTTTTTGAAAAAGTAAGATACTGATTAGTGATCTTGAATAGTACCCCAGTTAATTTCCCTGTTGCATTTCCTGTCACATGATTAGTATAAGGAGAACAGAGGGGAAGAGGCAACCATAGAGAAGGCTAGAGGATGCATCCAAATTCATTTCCTATTATGAAGTCTGTGAGGGCATGGACATCAACATAAAAGGCACCCCCATTTTAATTCAGTCAAGTGGTTGGGACTTCATCCTTCCTGATATACATGATTAATATATATGTAGAGAACTGCTTTTGGATAATTGATGATATCCGGATATTTAAAATGTCCTAGGACAATCATTTTGACATTAGCTACATACCTAGCTAATGTCATTGAACCGGCTTTAGACAGGTAACCAGATACCTTGAGAACAAACAATGTTACGAACTAATAGCCATAGCCAGATATCTTTACATCTGGAAAGTATTGTCCGTTTAAATGCTGACATTATCAATAAATCGACATCAACAAAAATTTAATAGTTTTCTTAAGAGTGTCATCTGCTCTATCAATAACAGCTGTTTGCATGCTCAAAAACAAAAAGGAAACGACCTATTCAGTGTAAGATTAGCGCCCTCAAAAATAAAAAGGAAATGACCAAACAGGAGTTTAGTGAGAGGTGGTGGTTAGTGAGAGGTGGGTCTGCAGGACTGCAGCTGGATGTCTCTCAAAATGAGATACAGCAAGAAGGTAAACAAATTGGGATTTTTTTTAATAGAGGTCAATGAGTGTTGAGTTTAGTCAAAAGAATGGGTATTTTCAAATTCCTGTAGTGCTGTGAAAAAGTATTTGCCCCCTTTCAGACTCTGTTATCAAATCTAGGGAACCTTGTTGACCCACCAGCCATTGGCTGCACTCTGCCCCAGCTTTTTCAGTAATGCTGGCACTGAGCACAAGGGATGCTACTCCCAAACCTCTTAGCCTCTGTAATCTGAAGGTTACATGCTAATGAGTGCATAAAAACGTTTTATATTCTCTAAGTATTATCAGGACAGACATCACAACTCAGTTAGATGATTAACTTAAAAATTGGTTTTCACAGTTTCCTGAAAGTACAATACAAATGTTATTAGACAGGAAAGCCAGGTGGCATTCATTGCTTTTATCCACTGTTACCAAGAGAAGCTTGAATTAGGCTACCACAAATCTAACCACTTAGCTAGATAACTAGATACAAATTTAGCAATCAAAAGCTGAGCCTTCAAAGTAGTTATGTGATTTGAGACAGTTGATTTAGTAGTTACAATATCTGGAAAATATTTAGTTGTGAATTTCATACTGTAACTAGATCAGATCTAGATTGCGAACAAACATGTAGCAGGGGCTAACAATAAGATGGTGAACACATTCTGCTTTACCTATTAACATGTTACAGAAGTCGACTGCAAAAATTAACTTAAAATTACCTAATTAGAAACCAGTCCATTACTGAGGGCATGGGGGTTGGTATAATCCATCCCTCAAAAAAATGGATGTGCTACCGAAATTATATATGGTTATAGTATGTATGACAATGGTGCAACACTGATAGAAAGTAGTATTATTTTTGAACAAATGTGTTTTCCAAATTGGTACTCTCTTAGGCCACCCTTTTCATTTCCCTGCGGTCTTTTTTTTTGTGCATACATCACATTTCTGTCTCTGTAGCACACTGTTCCCCACTCGTCTGGCAGATGTGGTGCGGAGGCGTTCTCCCAACATGTTGAACAGCGAGCGCATTTTCCTGCTGTAGATATCGTTGCTGTCTTTGGTTCTGAAATATTTGTCTCCAGTGTGCGTGGTTGAATTGACACGCTCTGCTGTTGTGCATGTTAAACAATATTTAAAAATGTTGTACTTGGAGTTCACTTCCTAAATTACAACATGCTAGTTGTTATAGCCTAGTGTCGTTCAGCAACATCAGGACAAACATGAGAAATAAGTTTAGCCTATAGCGGATGAATCTGGGAAGCCCAGCAACTCTAGTGAGTCATACATTTTATTTGATAATTGTCATTCGCCGGCGTTAATGTTGACAATTTCTAACATGACCCCCGTAAACGGCTCATGGGCTTAGTTTTTTTCCCCCCGATTAGTCAGAGATCATTCAAATCTCAGTCAACCAAGGGAATCTTGGATGGGGACAGCCCTATTAAGGACATAAACCGACTTGGCCCAAAGCAACTCCGGTGTTGTCTTTGCTGTGTGCTTGAGCTCATTGTCCTGTTGGAAGGTGAACCTTCGCCCAAGTCTGAGGTCCTGAGTACCCTGGAGCAAGTTTTCATCAAAGATCTGTCTAAACTTTGCTCTGTTCATCTTCCCCTCAATTCTGGCTAGCCTCCCAATCCCTGCCACTGAAAAACATCAGTGTGGGGCCTGGTTTTCACCAGATTTGACTCTTTTCATTCAGCCCAAAGAGTTGAGTCACAATTGACCAAAATTCTGCATTGTTGTTGCTCGAAAGGCAAGACTTAGAGAATGTTGTGTGAAGACAAGGTGATGTTCATTTTGCACAGATTTTGCATATTTCTGTCATTCGAATGTTTTCAGATTTTTATCCAATTATAAATATTAAATAAAGGCAACACGACTGATCAAATAACACAATGTTTATATTTTTTTTCATGAAGTTCAGCAAAACCCGATGCCCTCCTGTAAAAACGGATTGCCCCCTTACACTCAATTACTGGTTTAGCTGCAATGACTGCAACAACCTTTTTGTTAAGGGGTGGGAAATAAATACATTTTCAGTGCCACACATTGTAGGCCAAACACTCCTTGAACCATTTATTATTTTCAAAAGACGTTTGCCTTTACAATGGCTAACTTACCTAATTTGCATTTATTTAATATGTAATTTGTAGCAACAGTAGGGGCTTTAATAGGAGTTGACAAGCGATGTGATTTTGATGCAGTCCGCAGCACCTCTTTTCAGTGAGGCCGGCTTTACTTAGATTTTTTTAAAATTTCATCAGGGAAAATGTCTGTTCACGTACCGTATGTAGCTTGATCCAAAGGGCACAAGAGGTCTCTGAGTCCTAATCCTTGGAAAGGTGTCTTCATTGAGAGAGACAGACCTCTGGGAGGCACTGTTTTGTAATGTCCTATCAATTCTTTTGTTGCTAGCTAACCGGCCACCATCCATTGTGGAAGGCTGATTGACATCTAATGCATGTGTGTTCTCCTGCTGGTCCATAGTTATGTTCATAGCAACCAAAATCGCCATTTCAAAGTCTTTTGTGCTGAGTGCTCAGACCTGCAGTAGAGTTGGCTACTGCTTTTTACTGCGAGCCAGCAGACTTTTAATTTAGTTTTAGTATAATTATGCAGCAGGAAATGCGATACCTGTACAGGATGTTGTGGGTATAATTAGTTTTTTTTTTTTTTTTTTAGAAGGGGCAGCTGGCCGGATCGAAGGACTCATCGTTCTGGGTCTGGACCATGGTTCTTATTTTGCCCAGGTCAGTTTTAGTTGATCAGTCTCGCATCGCTGTTAAGGAATTTTGTCCTATTCTTCTCCACCGAGCTGCATAAAGTCAGCAACATTTGTGGGTTATTGAGCATGAACTGCTCTTTCCTGGTCCTTCCACAACATCTGAGGTTCTGAACATTAACTAGGCCATTTGAAATTCTGATGTGGACTTACTAATAATAATAATAGATTTTATTTGGTGGATGCCTTTCAAGACACTCAAGGACATCTTCCATGAGGAATGTGCCTACAGACAATGAAGTGCAATACACAAAGACATAAAATGAGTGCATTTAATCATAGAAAACAGATAGCAGATAAACAGATGTATTGTTTTTTTTGGATCCTTGTCATGCTGCATGACCCAGGTGCTCTTCTATTACATGTCACGGACTGATGACCTGACATTTAGAAATCTCTGAGGGAGCAGGTAGAATTCATGGTTCCTTCAGTGATGAAAAGTTGCCCAGGTCTCGACACAGCAAGGCATCCTCAGAACATCACACTACCGATACATGCTTGACCAATGATATGTGGGCAGTGCTGTGGAATGCAGTGTTAGCTGGCAACGTATGTCATTATTGATTAGTTGGGTCTACTTGAAACAGAGCTAAATAACATTGAAAGACAGATGAGACTTGCGTACTCATAACCATAACCGAGTCTAAAGGGTCTGCTTTTCATAGAGCTCCATATTAGTTGGGCATCATGTCGTAGGTTGCGTTTTGAAGGGAAAAATCGTTTTTATCGAATGCATTGTTGAGATGTGAATTGCATAACGGTCGCCGTACCACCACTAAAACCAGCGGGCTACTTAGGCTTCTGTAGCTTGTTTACGGTCGAGCAGCACGTTCTACTTAAGTGTTGGAAGTAAAAAAAAAAGAAAAAAAAAGACATTCTGTAATGGATTGTTGAGTAGTGCATTAAAGCGACTGTCGCAGTAGTGCCACCAAACTGGTGGGCTACTTGTGCGTGTGAAATTTGTTTACAGTCCAGCATTCTAACTAAGCATTCCTGACATTGATTTGATGCATCATGCCATGAAAGTTATAGAAACTTGCATCCCCAGTCAACCTTAATTTATTGAATTAAAGGGATATTGTCTGCGCACTTCAGAGTATACTTCAGGATTTTTGAAAGCAAACATTTTGCTTGATGAAAAAACATCCATTAATCCCAGAATATATGTTGTATTCGATTAATGTATTAATTGCAATAATAAGATTAATCAATATTCAAAATAGTTGAGAATGTCTTAATATTTATTGTGTAATGTTTACAAAACAAGGTGGTGATAAAATTAAAGTTTTATGACTTGGGTCAAGTTAAAATATTTTATAACGTGAAAAATCTGACCTGGACTTAATGGGTACCAAGTGTACCCTTTAAGCCCATGGGTTTTCCAAATAACACAATTTCTAGCATAAAAAATGATTCAAGTACATTTAATTCATAAGCTAACATTATAAATACCCTAATTATTGCAATCTCACAAACATTTCATGGAAAATGCACTGAAATATATTTTTACTTGAAATGTGAAACTACTGATCATTTACCTATGTACCTAAAATATTTTAATGATCACCAACCCATCTGAAAACATTTATAAACTTTTAATCTACTTTTGTTTATCCTTGTTAGTCTTGTTTCAATTAATTTTTCCAATTAGTTATCGCTCTAGTTGGAATTCAACTAGAATATAGGATTTGTGGTGCTACATTCAAGGTGACCAATTTATTATTTAAAAAATGCAACTTATGTCATAAAGCTTAACTGAATGAGCTCTCTGAAAACCAAAAATTATAATTTTTTTGGAGATTGACATTATCATGCTGGTCCTGTTTCCTCTGTCATAAAGGCTCAAATGTATTTTATTTTCAGGTGCTCGTGTATTATAGTCATGCTCCTGTGTGAAGCAGGTCAGCTTTGCACATTTTGTGGTTGGTTTTTACTACTTTTACCACAATAAAAACTTTTCCCATATTTTTTCACAACTTGGGTCTTACAAAACTTACCAACCAGTGTAGACTCTGCCATCTTTCACCTTTGAATATAACATAGAATATACTTGAACATTTTATTTTATAATATTCCTAATAAAAAATGCCCGTGGCCATCTTTTTCAATTGATAGTTTTCATTTGATGTCACAGCATATGGGAACGCCCACTTGGCAGGCAAAACAAACTCTTCTTCTATTGCCCTCCATCGACAACTCCACAAGTTTTACTTCTTATACTTCAAAATGCCAGATAGTTGCAGTTTCTTTGGATGAGCTTACAGCATATATGTTGTATTTGCAATTATATCTACATGTAATAATTATAATGAATGACATAGTCTGTTTTCATCTGCACCGATGCAACCAACTCCAATAGCTTGGCTAACGTTAGTGAGGCTAGCTAAACCTCTCTTGTTAAACATATTAAACATATAGCGTTACCCAGGGATGTCACTAGAAAATCATGGATGGGGGCTGAGCCTGGTTTTGGGGGGTCTGGGCATACTCCCCAAAACATCTTTTCATCATAGATTTTTAGAGTAACTTCGGGTGTAAAATCTATCAAAATAAGGTTATTTTTGGTCAAGGTTGGCTAAAAGTATACGTGTCTCATAGTTTGTTAGACACTGATCTAATATGACTTAAATTCTATCCAAATTAATAAATTAAAATCCACTCTGTCCTCATCCATCCAACACCAACAAAAGGCACAAAAACTGATGTACTATGTAACCAAAATACTTTTGTCAACATCTAGTACATATTCTGTTTCGAATCGAGATTTCTGAATCATTCTGAATCATTTCAAAACAGATTTAGTCATTAGCCCATTCATCTCGGAATGAAGTAATTAAAAAATGTATCATCATTAAAAAGGAAACATTTAATAAACTGATCTCCCTTCCTCTGAACAGAATACGTTGCAATACATTAACTTCAAACCCAAACAAACATGAATCTGTGAAACACGCACAGTTTTGCAACTGTGTTCCGTTGAAACCGAAGAATTGAACATAACTAATCTCGAACCCCCAATTATCGGCATATCCAACAGAATTTTGAAAAACATCTTGTACCGAGTAATCATTTGATCAAGTCATCGATGTTAATGATGATTATTAGTGACATACAAATGTTAGCAAGCATGTCATTAATTGGAAATTAATAGTTTCAGTAGTTGTCATGTAGCAAAAAAATAAGACCCCCTATTATCGGCCACCGTCCACAATTATTGGCCACCTTACTATTTTGTTGAATTACATTATAATTGCTTTTTATTTGTATTACAAATGACAGATATTAGTCTTCTCTGAAGTGTCTACTAGACAGTTGTAGCTAGCTTTCTTGCATTCCGGTAAAGAAGAAAGACTGATCACTTTGATATTACATGACGTGTGGTCTGTCGTGCAAGTCGAATTTCACGACCTACAACTTGTGGACGCTTTCATTTTGGTAGCAGTGCAAGGGGATTGATTCTCCACAAGGTATATGTACACATTCCCAAAGTTGAGCTCCGGCAGGGATGTCGCTGGTTTTAAGGAGGTGAATAACTCAGCGGGTGCTGTATATGGGTCACAAGTGCCTAAGACTTGTAGTGTGTTTGCATGCCATTGCTTTTCATGTTTTGTGAGGTGATCTAAACACTCATGGGCTGTAAAAGTAGAAAATTTGACCGGCTTGTGCAGTAGCTCCACAGAATTCCCTGTGTTAGACGCCATGTTTCAGCAATATTTTGTCCGCCAGGCTGTCAGAGCAACCATGTGACTGTAAACTATGAATACAAAGTTAACAAATTAGTTTATTTGGAATATTTTAAAATAAAAATGTTCAAGTATGATTCAATTATAATTACAATATAGGTATGAATATAGAAATATCTCACTAAGTGTTCTTATGCAAAAACGTCTAGACAATTTGAAATAGTTCTGAAAGTCTTCCACACACTTTTACATTGACCACCAGGAAGTAGTTACACTTGGACGTCATTACTTATTATTGCCAATTTATGTGATTGCCTTAAAATAAAAAGGTACAGTGGATATAAAAAGTCTACATACCCCTGTTAAAATGCCAGGTTCTTGTGATGTAAAAGAATGAGACAAAGATAAATCATGTCAGAACCTTTTCCACCTTTAATGTGACCTATAACTTGAACAATTCAATTGGAAAAACAAACAGAAATCTTTGGGAGGGAAAATTAAAAAACTCACAATAACCTGGTTGCATAAGTGTGCACACCCTTAAACTAATATTTTGTTGAAGCAACTTTTGATTTTATTACAGCACTCAGTCTTTTTGGGTAGGAGTCTATTAGCATGGCACATCTTGACGTGGCAGTATTTGCCCACTCTTCTTTGCAAAAGCGCTCCAAATCTGTCAGATTGCGAGGACATCTCCTGTGCACAGCCCTCTTCAGATCACCCCTCAGATGTTCAATTGGATTCAGGTCTGGGCTCTGGCTGGGCCATTCCAAAATGTTAATCTTCTTCTGGTGAAGCCATGCTTTTGTGGATTTGGATGTGTGCTTTGGGTCGTTGTCGTGCTGAAAGGTGAACTTCATATTCAGCTTTCTAACGGACGCCTGAAGGTTTTGTGCCAAAATTTCCTGGTATTTGGAACTGTTCATAATTCCCTCCACCCTGACTAAGGCCCCGGTTCCAGCTGAAGAAAAACAGCCCCAAAGCATGATGCTGCCACCACCATGCTTCACTGTGGGTATGGTGTTCTTTGGGTGATGTGCAGTGTTGTTTTTGCGTCAAACATACCTTTTGGAATTATGGCCAAAAATTTCAACCTTGGTTTCATCAGACCATAACACATTTTCCCACATGCTTTTGGGGGCTTGATGTTTGTTTTTGCAAACTTGAGCCGGGCTTGGATGTTTTTCTTTGTATGAAAAGGCTCCCGTCTTGCCACCCTACCCCATAGCCCATTCATATGAAGAATACGGGAGATTGTTGTCACATGTAGCACACAGCCAGTACTTGCCAGAAATTCCTGCAGTTCCTTTAATGTTGCTGTAGGCCTCTTGGAAGCCTCCCTAACCAGTTTTCTTCTCGTCTTTACATCAATTTTGGAGGGACGTCCAGTTCTTGGTAATGTCTCTGTTGTGCCATATTTTCTCCACTTGATGATGACGGTCTTCACTGTGTTCCATGGTATATCTAATGCTTTGGAAATTCTTTTGTACCCTTCTCCTGACTGATGTCTTTCAACAATGAGATCCCTCTGATGCTTTGGATGCTCTCTGCGGACCATGGCTTTTGCTCTGAGATGCAACTAAGAAAATGTCAGGAAAATCCTACTAGAACAGCTGAACTTTATTTGTGATTAATCCGAGTCACTCTAAATGATGGCAGGTGTGTAATGACTTCTATTTAGCATGAGTTTGAATGTGATTGGTTAATTCTGAACACAGCCACATCCCCAGTTATAAGGGGGTGTGCACACTTATGCAACCAGGTTATTGTAAGGTTTTTATTTTTCATTTTTCCCTCTCAAAGATTTCAGTTTGTTTTTCAATTGAATTGTTCACATTATAGGTCACATTAAAAATGGAAAAAGTTCTGACATGATTTATCTTTGTCTCATTCTATTACATCACAAGAACCTGTCATTTTAACAGGGCTGTGTAGACTTTTATACCCACTGTATATGGCTGTAACAAGCCGATATATTGATAGAGACATTGAAGTTCACAAACATTTGTTTCCCTTTTATTAGAATCCAAAGATGGAAGTGGGCTTGAGTGGTACGTGTGCTTGATAGGTAGGCTCATTTGAGCAAATATTATAGTATTTTTTTTTTTTTTATTACAGTTGTTATGAAAGTTACAGATACACTTACTGGCATGAATGTTAAACAAAACCTGATATAACAAAATGTTGATAGAGAAACTAAAAGCTCTGCAAATTGGACTGAGCTACTTCATGCTGTTGTGGCTTAGTTTGGTTTGGTATTTAATAATCAGAACAGAAAAAAATTCTCAAAACTCATAATACATTTTCAGGGCCATGTGCGTTACAGACTTGAGGCACTGGTACCACGTGCCATGTCCGCCTTGCAGCAGTAGGGAATTTTCTATTACTCTCTGGCTGTCTCCAGGTTTTTGGCAAGTCTATCAGCAAAATATCCTCTACCTTTCTTAAATTGAAAGGCTGTGCATCATTTAATGTTTTGTCTCTGTAGAAACTTCAATTATTTGCAGCATGGCCGATTCCTGGGTTGGACATAGTGACCTCGGGAAGTATTTAGATCCCTTCACTTTCTCCACATTTTGTGTTGTAGACTTTATTTATAATTGGTTACATATTTTTTTCCCCATTAATCTACTCCCAATACCCCATAATGACAAAGGAAAAAACACTTGTTTTTAGAAATTTGTGTCAATTTAGGGGGGAAAAAATGAAATATGTCATGTACATAAGTATTCAGAACCTTTATTTAGTACAGGAAGCGCATTCAATGGAGATCACAGCTTTTCTTGGGTATGCCTCTGCCAGCTTTGCACGCCTAGATTTAGGCTATTTCTCCAGTTCTTCCTTGCAGATCCTCTCAAGCTCTATAAGATTCAATTGGGAGTGTCGGTGAACTGTGATCTTCAGGTGTCTTTCGAGGACGATCACAGACTTGTCTCGAAGCCAGCATTGCCTTGGGTGCTTCTGGTCATTGTGGTGCTGAGAGTAATCTTTTGCCCAGTCTGAGGTCCTGTGCACTATGGATGAGATTTTCTTAAATGTCCTCTCTGTGTTTTCCCAGCTGCAGATAAGCAGCCCCATGGCGTCATGCTCCCACCACCATGCTTCCTCGTAGGGATGGTTCAAATTGATTTAAAAACGATAAATAAAACTTGTCATTGTTGTGATTACAGGATATTGTTTGTTGATTGATGGCTAATAAGAAAAGAAAATTGAGAAAGTGAAGGGGTCTGGATTCCTTTCTGAGAGCATCATACATTCGTATGTTAAATCCCAATGTAAAACAAATATACCAGTAGTCATGGATGTTTTACCCCCTGTTATGGACATTTTTGAAATTCAATGAGGGATGCCATCAGAAAGTTAATGATTTAAATGCTAAATATTTGGCTATTGTGGAAGTGATCAGAAAGTAGGTTTTTGGACCTGAATGGCAAAATGTAGCTTATAATATTCTGGTGATAAATGTGAACATTAACATTTCAGTTGAAATTAAATGTCATGGGTGTACCAGCTAAATTGCAGTGGTCTGCAGTGATGGGTCTGTTTTATGAATTTTATTATCAAAACCAACCGTTTATATTCTCCAGTGGTCAAGACATGGTTGTCTCTGTGTGTGGTGGTACATGCAAAATGGTTGAACATTGAGCATGTCTTATTTCCTAAATGTTTTTGCATTCATGTCCAAAGCTCAATTTCTTATCACTTAGTTCATAGGGAAACACCTGTATGGTGTTTTTATTATTTTGTTTTTTTATTTGAAGGGATGCTGTCAGGAAGTGATTGAATTCAAAGGGATGTATCCAATAGATAGTTTTAATTTCTATCATGCTATGTTGTTAGGGATGTTTTTAAATGGTCTTTAGAAGGTTGCAGCTCCTTTTTGGAGCCTAGTGCCTAATGCAAAACGTGACCCTGATGTCTACCTTCAAAGAACAACCAACCCCCATGGTACTCTCCTGATCACTATGGCAACCACAGTGTTGCATCACTTGGCAACAGAGATGAGACTGAAAGAGGATTAGATGTGTGTCTGCGTTTGTGTGGAGAGATAGAGGTTTGAATGAGGAGAGGAGAAACGGGCCGGAAGAAGTAGATTGATTCTTAAAGGGGTTATGGGGTAAGGATAAAGGGGAAAATGTGCGGAGATTGATATTCTTGCAGGACAGTGGCTCCACTGGACTGTCATTGGTACTGCAGGCATTTTTTTATGCTGCACATTCATCCCTGCCACAAGATTCACACGCAACCTTATCATGTTCTTCTGACGCGGGCGCTCTCTGTATACATCAAGGCATTCTCAGCACTTTCTCTACAATGCCCATGGAGGTGTCAGGAGCCACGTCATGGTGATCTAATCATCTGGCTATCTGCGTTGACTTTGTGTGTCTGGAAACCGACCACTGTCTCTTAACTGGTCGTTACCGGAGCTGCGTAAGCTCATTTGTTAGTCAACCGAACTGCCAGCATAAACAGTGCCTGGCTGTATTCCTTGTTCCTCACCTTTTACCTAGGATGGCTACATTCAACATGCTTTTGGTGGGCTTCTAATAACTCAGTTTTTGTGTTGGGAGCAGGTTGTAGCAGCCTAAACGATGGATGGGGACTCGGAGCCCAGGCCTGGGGTAAGGGAGGGGAGCACCGCCCCAGAAGACGAACCCATGGACCCAGATAACCCTCCCTCAGATCAAACCACACCCCCCGTGGGAACGCAGGCTCCCGCTGCCATAGCAACAGAGGAACCCTCCAGGGTTCTAGAGAACAATGACGATGATGTGGTGCTGGTGGAAGAGGCCCCGCCTCCCTCAGGGAAACGTTCCCCCACCCTGTCTGCTACGCAAGCTGGTGCCCCCTCAGACTGCCCTGAGTTCCGCCCCTTGGAATCAGAAACCATGGCGACAGTAAACACAATAGCAGCATCAGCCCCCTCCAACACCCCTAGTCCACACCCCACCTTATCAGCAGCACCCACAGAGCCCATTGTCATTGACGATGAGGAGGATGTGGGGCAAAGAGGCTCTTCCTCACTGGCCACAGACGGAGCCCCCCCCTCCCCGGACAGTGGAGGTATCCTGAGCAGCACGGAGCCCGACTCTGAGATAAAGATTGCCAGTGTCACAACGCTTGGGCCTTCTGCCGCCGCAGCTGAGGCAGAAACGGAGGGGGACATGAACCTGATGATCACGAGTGTGACGTCCCTGCAGGGCGGGGAGGGCGTGGCTGAGAACGGCTTGCAGATCAGCAGCACCTTCAGTCTGAACCCTGATGCCCAGAGCTCCATCAGTAGCGGCAGGCCCCCGAACACCTTTAACCCTGGCCGGGTCAGCAACGCCTCCACCACTAGCCAGCCTGTGCAGAACGGAGGCACAGGGACCCACCAGAGGCCTGGTAATAAGCACTCACTCTTATTGTTTTGACGGCGTTGAGTTGGACCATGTTCACATTTCAACATTGATGTTTATGCAGGTGTGCTCAAGTTTGTGTTAATGTGTGTTTTTTTTTTTCCACTCCACAGATTCGTGGATCTCCCAATCAGCCTCGTTTCCGCGGAACCAAAAACAGACAGGGGTGGACTCCACGTCGCCCGCCGCCTCCCTGCCCAAACCGCCCGGACCCTTTCCCTCTGGCTCCCATAACCCCCCTCGCACAGTCAAGGTGACCTGCGCCAACTGTAAGAAGCCTCTTAAGAAGGGCCAGACGGCTTACCAGCGGAAAGGATCCACACACCTGTTCTGTTCCACCACCTGCCTCTCGGCCTTCTCACACAAACCCACCCCCAAGAAGAGCTGCACCATGTGCAAGAAGTGAGCAGCCTCACTCCGTGTGTGTGTGTGTGTGTGT
>JACXGI010000406.1:0-45132 GCA_016801175.1 Esox masquinongy
GGGGTGGACAGGGTGGGGGGATGAGCAGGGAGAAGGTAACTCAGCCGTCTGTTTTTGTCATCTCTGAATGAAATATCACGTGATGCTGCAACATGAAATTCTGTCAGAAGCAGAAACATTTGGGCTGGTTATGTAAGACTTCGAAAATGTCTCCACGACAGAACAGTCCCTCGGTCTGCTTTTTTTCTCTCCTATTCTGCTCTGCTCTTTGAAAAGGCACTCTCATTTCCTATTCAAATCTCAGCTCAATTCAAACTCAACTGAAATGCACTGACAGGGCTCTTACCAACAGCCCTGAGATCCTGTTATTTAAACAAAAGACCTTGTTTGCCTTTTTTCCATTTATCATCCTACGTTAACATTTACATTGCATGTTGAAATAATCCCAGACAGACACTGCAAATGTAGACTTTAACCATGACGACACAGTGTCACACAGACGATATGGTAGCAATCCACACCTTTTGATCAACCAGCTCTACAGTGGTCTCCTCGCGTGTTCCAGCGGTTTAAGTGGACATACTGTTTCCTGCTGCAGCGTGGGTTTGAATTCAGCATACTTCTCTTCAGCAAAGTCTCTCTCTTCTATCGTTCACCACTTTTCTGTCTAATATAGCATAAAATGCATGAAAAAACACATCTCAAATGTAAGTGGTAGAACATTTTGAGAATCAAATAATGTTTCACCGGAAGAGGGGCTTTAACCATCCTTGTACCCTTAGAGAGATCAGGTATTGCTTGTGGAGTTATATTTACTCCAAATGAGTGGATTAACGGATGTTGGAAAAACAGTTGCAAGATATACATAGAGGGAGGAAGCGGACTGCTAAAGTAACGCCTTCTAATCGGCTGTAGTTTGGACAGCAGATCCACTGGGACTGGGCTATGGTCAGGTGAGGACTAATTTCACTACTAAAACAAGACCCGGATTATAAATATATAGACTTACTAGATTTTAAAACAGCAAGCTTCTGACCCTTTAATTTTGTGATGCAACAAAATTAGCAAAATGCAAAGCGTGCAAATCTGGATCAGACGTTTTTTTTTTTTTTACGTGGACAATATAGGACAGAGGTGTCAAACCGGTTCCACGGAGGGCCGAGTGTATGCTGGTTTTTGGTTTTTCCTTTCAATTGGTGCCCAACTGAGATCAAATAGAACCAGGTGAAGGAAGATCTTAACCAATTAGTGACCTAATTTTCCGATCAAGCACAAGGTGAGAGCGAAAACCTGCAGACACTCGGCCATCCGTGGAACCGGTTTGACACCTCTGATATAGGAGGTCTGGCCTATTATTCATAACAGATTTTGAAAAGGCTTCAGTTAAAATACAATGAGCATTCATACATAAAATGGTTTTTAAATTAGGTAAATCTCTTATTCAACGGGTAAATCATGTATATAATTTCAGGTGTGAAATAGCGAACAATGGTAACTTGACAGGCAGTTTTGAACTGCAAAATTCCTCTGTCACCTTAAATTTGCAATGGCCATCGATATTCTGGCTATTAAAAAAATGAACTTATTAAATAATATCGGATTTAATAATAACCTTAAGGGTTCCAAATCTTTCTCTCAATTAGGTGTATGCTGATGACTCAAGCCTTATATTAAGAGTGCACACAACATTCTTAGTAACCTATTTTTATTGTCACCGTGAGAACCTTGTAAATCCTACTATAAGGCATTCAGGACTGCATTGCAAGAATGCTGTTTTGTGCAAATTAAAAGTTCCGGAAAAGACAGAAGTCACAAAAATGTCAGTAGTGCTTCATCTGACGGGAAAACGATAGAAGAACTCAACATTCACAAGCCAGAGATAAAAAAAGACAAATTTATTCAGAGACTTCAGTGGCTGTTATCTAAAACAGGTCTTGTCACATAAAGAAATACCTAGAGCTAATGGTTAGTGTACAAATACACTCTTCAGATTCAGAGGTTTCTGGAATATAATATAATGGAATGGTTCTGCTGTGCAATGCCCACAAGCCATCTACCGAAGGTAACCAGAGTACATTTATGTAAAAACTGGTAAAAGAGGATATGGATTGTCATTAGTGTGAAAGAAAATATTTGTATAAATACGTACTGCAATTAGTACATTTACATCTACAAAAAGTTTATTTTTTTATAAAGTATTTTTTCTTCTTTAGGTTTAGATTTTTAAGAGAAGTAACAGTAAAACCCTATTCCACTAAAATCTAAAATATTTTTTTTATAATTTATTTGGGATTTTAAATCAAATTACTAACAATTCCATATGTTAACTCAGTACATATGGCACTTAAAAGACAAAAGAAAGGCATCGATTTCTGAGAGATATTGGATCTGTAATAACAAAACCGTTAATATACCCTGTAGCATAAAATGGGCTGACAACGAAGTAGACATACTTGGTATTCATACCATAAAATATATAAATGAGCTTTCCACAATGAATTCCCATAGGAAATAGGCAAAAATAGGATCCTGCAACAGAGGAAAGGTAAATACCTTTATATTTTTTGAAATAGCAATTTGTCAGTAATTAGCATTTCCTTGTCCTTGTAAATTGCTTATCAAATTAAATGAGAAATACATATTTGGCTTCATCTTGGAAAATATTTCTGAATGAATGAACATCAATCCTGTTATTCAATCAAGCATATTTTTTTCTGGTGAGCAAATCTAAAGCAGACTTCTCAATAATATTCATCAGAATAGAGTCTGGGGAAATAAAACACCTTTGCAAAGTTGCAAAAATATAATTAAAATACAAATTAAGAAATGCTTGACGAATTTAAATTTGCTGCACCTTCGGATCAACTGGGGGAAACTATTAATTGGAGATCTGCAGGCCACCAGACCAAAGAAGATTGAGTTCCCCACTCTTGTTTGTGCAGGACATGTTATACCTCTGCGTCATTCCTCTCCCCTCTCAATTTTCGTGATGTCCAATTCACGATTGTGGCATTGCCCCGTCACAACAACACCACTGCGTCACAACAACACCACTGCGTCACAACAACACCACTGCGTCACAACAACACCACTGCTTTTGAGGAACAATTACTGATTGACATGATTCGTCCTGAGCACGTCTCGCCAGCTGTTGTGATTCTTATCACACCGTTTGCTTGACCTGGAAGTTTCAGCTAGTACATGTGCGCTGGAAGAGAACGCATTCCACAGCCAACAACCAAGACTGAGCTCACGAGCGTACAACATCCACCCATCCACCCTGGGCAGTGCTGATTTGAACCGTCCTATGTATTTAGCCCTTGTTTAAACGCCACGTGTTGTGGAAAAAAGCAACAGGCCAGCAGTATGTTACTCATTTCATAAGTTGGCTACAGTTGCGCCATCCAAGCCAAAAACATCCAAACAAAAGGATGGAATATAATTGTACATGGAATGACATTTTCGGATGCATGGAGCGCCTGACACAAATGCTTTCCCAGGCTTGGAAAATTCCAATACAAGTTGCACTTAATTTGTGCAGATGGACATAGCTCAAATTTTAATGGAGATATGGTGTCAATCTTCTTTAGCGACAGGGAGTTCAATAAATTCTCCATGGCAATATTTCTGCCCTTACCAACGTAGGGATCCACATGCCTTGCCGCAACACTCTTTAACAGGCGCTCACCTGCTGCCCTGAATCCCTCTCAGTGCACATCGTGGCCTTGTCGTGGTAAATCACACAAGCTCAAACGACATAGCACCTCTCTATTCGGGTGAGTTACGTGTATGGGGGCATATCGTTGTTACATTTACATCTCACTCCTTTAGCTGACGCACTTATCCAGAGCGACTTACTGTGGTGCGTACATACATTTCTGACCTGGTCCCCTGTGGGAATCAAACACTCAACCGCTGGTGTCGCCAGCGCCATTCTCTACCCAACTGAGCTACACGGGACCACCGTATCGCTTTGAGATTGTAATTACATGGGTAAATATAAATGGAGTTCCGGCTGAAACCGTTGATTACACCGCCTCATTATAGTGTGTATCCCCTTGCTTCCCTTTGTCCATCAATTTACCCCCCTCTCACCCCTCCCTCATCGTGGACTTAATTTATTTAATCTGTTGTTATAGGTGTGAAATTAGTTGAGGTATTTTTAGGCGCAGTTTCGAGGCAATTATCGAGGTGAATATGAACTGGGACGGGCACCTTTGACTGTCACGACCTTCAACAGCATAGCAACATAGCTTACTGCCGGGGGAAAAAGACGTAGCATTCTGGGGGGGGGTTATTCTGGGGGGGGGCATTCAAGAAATGAAGCATTCTCTTAAAACTGGTTATTACCAGTTCTGTGTGTGATATATGATTCTAACATAGAACTCCAGGGGCCCATGAACTGTCATGTCTATTTTGTTTCCATGAATAATTCTGACAGAAAAAGTGTTTGTGTTGTCCAATAACCTAGAGACAGACAAGACTGGAATATTTGTCAGCTGTCTCACGCAATTGGCTGTTAAATTCAACATATTCCTCAGCTGTCTCTCGCCATTGGTTGTCAAGTTCAACATATTTCTCAGCTGTCTCTCGCCATTGGCTGTCAAGTGCAACATTTTCCTCAGCTGCCTCTCGCCATTGGCTGTCAAGTTCAACATATTCCTCAGCTGTCTCTCGCCATTGGCTGTCAAGTTCAACAGTTGAATACGGTTGGAGACTGTGAAGGGTGCTTCTGGTCTCAAGACAATTTGGTGTGGAAACTAAATAGCATGGAAAACTTAATATAGGCTAATTCAAAAAGGGAGACCTCAACCATACAGAACCAAGTTTGCCTATAGAAAACATTGAGATTTTGAAGAACAAGACTTATATTTCCAAGTAAAGATGTACCCAGACATTAGGAAACTTCAACCTGTCCAAGGGTAGCAGAAGACATACATCAAACATACTACAGAAGGATTTGATTGAAGCAGTCATTGGAGTAAAACTACACAAGATTTCCTTTATATTTGCAGGTTACCCAAGCATTCACCTATTATGATAACAAGAAACCAGGCAAGCCTAGTTCAGCCGGCCCGCAATAGAAAATGTTGCCATCTCGAGATTCGAACCCAGTCGCCCACGAAAAAGGCTGTGTCGTTAACCACTACACCACAGAGCTGTACATTTGCCAGGTGTCAGTATAGCCTCTTGTCCCTATCCTGAACAAATCCTCTTTTGCCACTGGCCGTTTTAATAGTTAATTGGCCATTCGTGAATGACACTGATACAGTTAAACTGACTAACGTTTCTTACTAAGTTTACCTCCACCACAAATAGCGTCTATGTATGGCGTTTGCCACTGACAGTTTTAACAGCGTATTAGCCAGTAATAAGCTTTACCGGTATCTGCTAACTTACTGGAATAGTCATAAGAATTGAGCAATTGCTAATAAATGTCGTTGCTCTCAATAGATTCGAACTTAGGTCTTCCACATGAGAGGCACTGTCTTTAACCACTACACCATGGCATTACACGTTTCAGCAGTCGCTAGACTCCATTGAGGATTGTGTTAAACTGACTAACGTTTCTTACTAAGTTTACCTCCACCACAAATAGCGTCTATGTATGGTGTTTGCCACTGACTGTTTTAACATTGTATTAGCCAGTAATAAGCTTTACCGGTATCTACTAACTTACTGGAATAGTCATAAGAATTGAGCAATTGCTAATAAATGTCGTTGCTCTCAATAGATTCGAACTTAGTGCCGCTCATGTGGAAGACCTGTCTTTAACCACTACACCACGGCATTACACGTTTCAGCAGTCGCTAGACTCCATTGAGGATTGTGTTAAACTGACTAACGTTTCTTATTAAGTTTACCTCCACCATAGCGTCTATGAACAGTATTGCTTTTGCCACTGGCCGTTTTAACAGCTTATTAGCCAGTAATAGGCTTACTAGTATCTACTAACTTCCTAGGAATAATCATAAGAATTGAGCAATTGCTAGTGAGACTGAAGATGAACTTTTCCATGGCAGAAACAGTCGCAATATAACCGTATACAGTTTCAGTTAAGGCTTACCATAACGTAACTCCTGTATGTTAAGCCAGCAAATGTGTTTGTCTATCCTGACCCAAAACGCATGCACGGAGGCGTACTTTGAAAATCCACCAGAAACAGTCACAATATAACCGTAAACTGTTTTATTTCAGGCTTACTATAATGTAGATACCAACGGTTTTAGCCAGCGAAGTTTTCCTCTATACAGAATAATTCATAATGCGTACCTCGCTTCGCCTGCGAGGAGGTACGAACTCGGGAGCTATAGTTCACAAATCCGCTTCTCTAACCACTACGCGATTTAACAAGGGGTAGTAAGTCAGTCAGTCAGTCAGTCACTCACTCAGTAAGAGACATTCGCTCTTTTTGGCCGACTCCGCTTACGCGTTCTGGCAAAAATTCTTTTCAGGAAAAAGAACACCCCAAAAAATGTGGAATGCAAAAATTGTTTTAGTTAACATTCAATCATTTTTCTAATTCTACTTAGCACTGGCATGTGAAAATATCTCTAACTTCCTTTATTCTGGATGCCTATATACAGAAAAAGTATTAATGCGTTAATCTCACTCTGGAGACGTACATAACGAGGCTCATTGCCAAAACTCCAGAACTATCCCTTTAATTAAACATACACAGTGATTAGTGAATAAAGCAAACAGGATTCAAGACATTTGGACTTCTATCTTTCCCCACTGTCTCTATCAGAAAAGCATGAAAATGCTCAAAAATATGTATTCAACATTGCTGTTGAGCTCTTACATATTGACTGTTTTATCCAAAATCTTCTGAAGAAGCTATGTGAGACATCCCTCATGAACTTTATCGTCACATTGATTTGTACATTCTCTGAATTTTTTTTTTACTGGGATAACACCTGACTCATATTTTCTTCAGAAGTGTGATCAAGAAAATGACAACAGTCATCAAACAGTTTATTTTAAGAAAATTCTGCGATTTACATTTATTAATCCTCTCTGGAAACGAGGTAATGGCCGAGCAGCCTCTTCTATTGGAGTTGGTGGCAGAATTGGTCTCCCATAAGATCCTATGACACAAACATCCAATATCTGCAAAGAGCGCTGGTTAATATCCTCCCCCACGCATGCAGGAGGGGACTGTGGGTAAATAAACCCACCAGCTTTATCATGACTTTATTTTGTGCTTACGTTAGCTTGAAACGAGAAACTCATTAAGATAATGCCCAACCCACTGGAGGATATTAGGCACACGGAGAAGGGAAAAGGAGGATTATTTGTCTAAGAACTGCATTAATATCAACTCGTAAGAAAAAGTTTGTGTATTTTTTTTTAAATTGCTACATACATACACAAGATACACAAGGCAAACCACACCACCACAGGTTCCTGCAAGACAAAACAAATAAAATCAAGATAAAAGTACAGGAAAAAATTCGGTATGTATACAATATCTGGGGCTATCAACGTTAACACGTGCAATTCATTCAAAATGTTTAACACCATACATGTTTTATGACCATTAACAAATGTATTTGAGCCACAGAAGCATCCGTAGCGCAAATACAACTCCACGTTCTTTCCATTTTTTTCAATCCACAGCAGATGCCTAGCGCAGTGGGAGGGCTAGCATTGAAGTAAATCTGCCAGAGTCATCCAGCCACTGAATATGTAATAGATAGCAAACTCAACAAGCCAGACTGTCAATACTGTTGCCCCCTGGTTGCCGGTCGCGCTGGATAATGCGTAATGCAAATGTCGCCTCAAGCAAAAGCTAACGTCACCTAACGTCTCTCTATTCGCGCGTTGCTGGAACTAACTGGGTCTATCTAACTGAAATATGTCGATTTGATTTTTTTGTATGATTCTCAAATCACCTGCTCTGGACACGGCCAACGTACAGGGGGGCCTTTCGCGCCGAAGTGCCGGGTGCAAGACACAGAAATCAGAACACCGTTTAAAGAGCTTTGTACTCCTGTTATGTAACATAAATATTTTCTAGAATGTTTTGTGCATTACATTTAGTATAGCTTGTGGGGGTAAAGTTTTATTTCGATAGAACAACAAGGGACTGCTAGTCACATGGATTACTAAATCACCACTAACATTTTTTAACATGCCATTATTGGCACCAACACAACCGTCCTACTGGTGTCAAAAATAGTTTGACGGCGCTGCTTTCAACAACAATATCAATAATAACTGTCGATATGACATGTCGTTTTTGCGCATTGCTTAGTCACTGTTCCATCACGTTCAGGGCACGTCCGAAGATCGCGTTCACCTCTCCTGCCTGTCTGCTGTGTGCTGACATCATGTACATGCAATACGGGCTGGTGTTGTCCTGGTTGCGTAATGCGTGTCATACAGTAGGTAGACATGGGAGTTTGAACGCATGCCTCAAGGTTCTTCACAGTGAATAATTTAACCTAGTGCAGCTGGTGCTGTGATCCGCCTTGGAACAACTTCCCATGCCTCTCCATTCATGACTAATCAGGAACGTCTTTCATACCCTCAGCTCCAGGCTAGATTTAAATATTGCCAGGGCCAGTCTTGTTGAGAAAAGGTGCGAGTTTGGCTTCTGATGTGCCACAGTTATATCACCGTCTTAGTTGAGATCCTGCGACTGAACACGTTCCTCTGCAACTGGACCCTGGAACTGAACAGCCCCACGCGGAACTGGGTGCAGGGTACCCTGAAGAGCTGCCCCTCCCCCAACAGCCGCTGAGAGTGGGCAACAAAACATTCGCCCATCCCTTACTCTCAGCAGGGGAATCCCTCAGAAGTGTGGTCTTAGTCCTCTCCTGTACTTCACCTGAAACAACATCAAGTTTGCTGACAAATGGTGAGTGGTAGGCCTGATCACCGAAGACGACGAGCCCTGTAGGTAGGTTGGACAGAAATCTGTCAGACAATAATCCCTTCCCCAAAGTCTAGACTACAGGAAAGGGCCAGGCCAGCATGGCCCTGGAGTACGTCGAAGGGGCTGAAAGCCTCAAGTTCCCCTGTGTCAACATCACTAATAAATGGACCTGGTGCACACGCAGCCCGGCAGCTGTGAAGGGAGCAGCGCATCGAGCCCCTCAGGGGGTCGGAGAGATTTGGCCTGTGCCCTCAGATCCTCAAAGGGTTCTACAGATGCACCTTTGAGAGCTTCCTGACTGGCTGCATCACGGCCTGGTATGGCCTCTGCTCCGCAGGCGGGGTGAACAGCCAAGTTCATCACTCGGACCGAGCTCACTGCCACCCGGGACCTCTACACCAGAACGTGTCAGAGGAAGATCACTCATGCTGTGTCTCATCCTTTTTATCAACCCGTCCAGCTTCTAACCTTATGTGAGAACCCGTGAAACTGTTAAACAAGACCAACCAATGATTATCAAATGGCTACCAGGCTGTCCTCATTCATCCCCCACATTTGCTTCTTCTTTTTAGTACTCCAGCACTCCCAGACACACACGCACGCACACACACGCACGCACATACACACACACACACACACACACACACACAGGGAAACACGCATAACCTGCACACACATGGATTCCGACACCATGTTTTCATGTCTTTTTGACACTTACTTTTCTTAAAATAATATAGATACCAAACCTAAAAAATAAACCCCAACCTAACCCTAACCTCAATAAGAGAACTTTCCTGCCAAACCCTAAATTTAACTCTAAACAGCAAACCAAACCTACAACCTTACCTACATGCTTGTGAAGCACACATACACACACACACACACACACGTTCCAGTCATCACACACAGTCATCAATGTACGTTCCTTTCTTCTTTAACTCCTATTAATTTACGAAGCATGTGGCAAACACATCTTCACAGGGACGTAGCAACGCCTCACCGTGCACTGGTAATTTTGGGAAAACGCTATTTCAAACAAAATCACGTGTGACAGGGCTCACAGACGGTGCCGCGAAACGGACAAGGAAGGTGCAAACCCACTAAATCTCAGATCCGCCGTGAGAATACTTCAAGGGAGAACAGCGAAAAGTTGACGTTCCTCTTCGCGACAGCATACCTCGTGGATGGAAGTGGTTCAGAGTCAGACTGGGATCTAACCGTTAGTTTAACAAGCTCCAGTCAGTGTCCTTGAGGTGTGTTGCCAGACAAACGTTCTAATCAGACCGCATGCAAATTAAAGGGGATGCCCTTTGATGCAATTTAGAATACACCCTTTATAAGAATATGCAGCCAGGTATTTAATCTCCAAAATTGTCCAACCGTGGCTAAAAGGTTTAAAAATATTCATTAGGCCTGTTATCTTTGTTACTTTAGACATAGGTCTCATAGGCTTGGCTGACTTTCCTTCAACTAATTGGTCTTTCAACCAATTACAGCAGATCGTTTTACATCACCTTTTAAAGCTGAGCTGATTGGTCGAAAAAGACCAATTAGTGTGGGGAAAAACATCAGAATTGGGCTTCATGTGTCAATGAAGACATATTAAATAGACCAATTGTATGTGGTTAATGGGCAATGTCCTGCCAAGTGCAGCAAGAAAGAAAGTACAGGATTGAAATAGATGGTGCAAACATTCCCTGGGGGAACTGGAAGGCAGGTGTGAAAATTTTGTCAGAGTTGCAGCATGTAGCTGTATTTACAAAAGTAGCCCAATTGCGCTTTTTATTGCACAAATTTGCAAACAAACTGATCTGACTGTTCAAAACAAGTTGAGAAATATCAGAATTGGGGTGCCTGTGTAAGTAAGAGCTATAGACATTAAGACTGAGGTCTCACAGTGAACCTATTTCAGCGTCAGTCATAAGATGAATTAAAAAAGAAATATTTAAAAATCTTAGGTGGATGATACACCATTTTTAAATCTTCATAACATTCTTTTTGAGAAACACCCACAAAACAATAGCTCAAAATCTCTTTGTGCTGAGCTCTATTTGGCAAAACATATGTAATTATGTGACAGGGAAATACAGAGCGTGAACAGCATACACTCCCATTTGGGCTACTAATTTGCGGGAGAAACTAATTGCCATTTGTAAATGCGTAATTTGTACTTGTGTCATTAGACAGTTTTATAATTTCATAGACAGTTTTATAAAGATGCGCATTGTTTAGGAGCTGAAGCGCAAGCCTTTCGATAAAACCGTGATTACTAAGCAACCAGATAAATTTTTATATTTCTTGAGAGATTTCTTGAGATTCTGTGGTGTCAGACCGGGGGGGTGTGTGGAGGGGCCCTTGAAAATGTTTGAATCTACAATAATGAGGGGAGGGGCCCTGAGAGATTGCCCACAGGGCCCTGAATTTTGTGCCACGCCCCTGGTGAAGCTCAGTGCAGTAACACAGTTTTAGGTTGAAATGCACAGCCACATGATGCACGATCGTGCCTTACAGTCCCGAAAAGAGGATGAAGAGAATCAAAATCATTTTGATTGTGAGGAAGACTGTCATACAAACCCAAGATAGTCAAATAAATCTAGCAAAGGGACTTGTTTTTACTTGATTTCAAACCAAACATGCAGTTTTTTTTGTGGATTTCCTGCCTATTAGCCCTGAGATTATTCCTCAGGGCTTCCTGAGAAATAATCTCATCTCTCTGGCCAACGTTACAGTTTTCTCTGAATCATACTTTTGGCAAGAAAATGGTAAACACGGCACTAGAGGAGCACACACTGTTCCTCATAGGTCTAAAAATATCCCTGAAAGCATTAAACCCTGAAAGCATTGCAATCATTCTCTTCCCAGGGGTCTGCAGGTCACAGAATGAGAGGGAATAGAATGGGCTTGGAACCTCACTCGTTTACTTTGGTGGGGATGCCCGTTCTATACATAAAATTTCTATGCGGCAGACTGCAGCGTCTCACTGAAACACTGTATGTCTGATAAGAAATGCTTTGTTCTCTCCTTGCCTTGTCTGGAAACTATTGATTTTTGACAAGGAAATTGAGAATTTAGCGGCTATTAGATGGTCGCTGACTGTAAACCCCTCCAGGGATAGATATGAGGTCTCTAACTGGGACTCCATTTTGGTTTTCTGAGAGTAGACTTTTCTCCGGCCAAAAGAAAATCCCATTAAAGAAAATTGACCAGCAACTAGGCGGTAAACTGAAAACGCCTTAATTAAATTAAAACGTGCTTCATTTAAAGCTTAATCAAGGGTCCCATTGTGCTGCGTCTCAGCTACTAACACAACAATGGACGTGTCAACCACAGAGAGCACGGCTGAAAAAACACTCCATTGCCATTACGGCAAATTACTCCAAACAGATGAGGTGAAGAGACGTCGACCTCCGTGTTTTATAAGGAAGACGCCACAGGGCAGATCACAGAGCCCTGCGCCGTCAGGTCCAGGAGACCCAAGCCAATTAGGATAAAAATGTGTCCTGGTGACAGCCTCTTTAACGCGGCTGTGGCAGCCATGGAACCACAGACGGTAGATCAGGAGTAAATAATGTTTCCGTGAGACTGAATCCCTCTTGTCCTGCCAGCGTGTCTGTTGTCAAGGGAGGACAGCTGAAGAACAGGAGAGCCTAATATTCTGATATTATTCTACATTCTTTACATTCTTTTCTCAAACTACTCACCCGAGCAGGAAACTGAGAACACCGTAGCTTTTTACAATATTGCAGGGTAGGATTGTAGAGAAGAACGGATGCAGTTTGCCAGAAGCGAATTGACAAAATGTTATGATTAGATGTGAGCAAAGTCTGCTGATTCATTGACCACCAATCACATTGTAATGAACCTTGACCTCTAACCTAGCAAATACTAAGTATTTTGTACATGATATAAACTGCTGTGTTTTTCTCGCTGGCAACCAATCTATATAGTGTGTTTCCTGGGGCAACAGTGTCCTGTAATCTCAGGGTAAATAGCTGGGAGTTGCCTCTATTTCTCAGCCATTTTATCATCACCGACAAGCCTACTGCCAGAAGAGAACACTGCCTGAATTATCAAAGGGGCAATTAAAATAACATTATCCCGGTGCTGACAGAAAGTCTTTCTGAATATACATTTTTTTTCTGTTTAACAGGTAAACATCAATAACAGAAAGTAATTTAAATTGATTTATGCTCAGGCTAAAAAAGGACAAAGGTCCTACATAACATTTCCACGCGTTCAGTCTTACAGTATTTAGCTTCTGGTCATTTAGCCTAGGTCCAATAGCTGAGTCTTCTTGAAACAAAAGCTTTTAGCCTATCAATTCCCAGCATCTCCAGGAGCAGCCCAGCCTCATTCACCAATCCAGACATCCTGTCAGCAGCCATCTTGTCATCCTGACTGGGTCCCTAGAGGGCATTCAATCTCTAGAGGACATTCAATCTCTAGATTTTCCATACGAAGATGCCTGAAAGCAATAACAAAGTGACAAAGCTTCGATGAGGCAAGCCTGTCAAGTCACTAGAATTCTCTCTCCGAGGCAGTCCGTGCAGCAGTCTGATGGGTGTAGCTCCATGTGTCTCATCAGGATTCTTATTGCTAGGGGCTACGCCTGGCAATGCAATAGTCGATCGGAAATACAAATCGGCATTTCATAATGAGCCTGTTTGAAAGTGCCGTCTTCATTAAGTTTGACTGACAAGCAGCTTCAGACATTCAGAGGATTCAGTAGGAATACGGAGGCCTTTCTTGCTTGTTTACTTTAACATTCAAAACGGACGAAGACAAATAGCCCCAACCCTAAATGATGCAATGTTGTTTTTTTTTTGCACTGGAGAGATGGGGCAGGAGGGGCACTGACAGAACTCTCTTTTTTCCCTCTTGGCTTCCTCTTCCGCTTGCAAGTTGTTTTTATCTGTTGGAGATAAAATGGGTCTGGATGTGCGTGTCTGACTGGGACAATGTTACCGTCGGAGCCTGCCAGAGCGCACGCCTCCAGAGACCAGTGACGTGCATTCTGGGTAGACAGGCTTGTAGGCAGTGCTCACCCTGTGACAATCTTTCAAAATACCTGTTTTCAAAGGCCAAATGAAAACGAAACACTGTATATACAGTAAAAGTTATATTTTTTCCAAATGATTCTGGTGAATTCTATACAAAAATAACGAGATTTGCTAAAACTACACATGTGGTTTACTTGTAGTCATATGTAGTGTCTATCTTCTCCTTCAATGAAATACATTCAGATCGTTAGCACAAGTTAGATTAGATTAGATTCAACTTTATTGTCACTGAACAAGTATAAGTACAGTACAACAAAATGCAGTTAGCAACTAACCAGAAGTGCAAATAGAAGAGGGCAGAAAATCATTATTAAGTATTTACAAGTATTAAGTATATGTATATTACAAGTGGAATGTATAGATGTGCAATGGAGGCAAATGCGTTACAAATGGCAATACTAAATGTGCAATTAAGTGCACTGCGACTTCATATTGGTTATTAGAGCTATCTGCTGCATGGCTGGTGTTTGATCACTGTTTATTCAGGAGTAAATCTGGCTTTCAGCCAGTGCCTAGCCAACCCCTAAGCTAACTCCACGTCACTGGCAGGGACCATACAGACTTGGAACCTGTGTTCTAATTCCTTATTCTGTGTTCGGAACTGCCTTCTCTGGGCTGTTCTGGCATGGTGATAAATAAAACAGAACCTTTGTGATACTTAGACTAAAAGGCCCCTATGCTACAGAGAATTGCCACTGTGGTTTGTATAATTAGGCTACCCAAATCTAAATTTATACTCTTTACATTTATTAATTACCTCAATCTGAGTGTGAACAGAAAACTTTAAATAAAACTTCAAATAAATATTGCAACATCTAGTCTACACTAGTAAATAATAACTAACTTTATTTTCCAACAGAAAATGATCATAAGAATCTGGCATTTCAATTTGACAACGGATAATAAATCCCCGAAGGGAAATAAAAAAAACAGTAAAAAAAACAAAAAAAAACATCAACACAGCTTCTTATCAAATGCCAGATTCTTATGATCATTTTCTGTTGGAAAATAAAGTTAGTTATTATTTACTAGTGTAGACTAGATGTTGCAATATTAATTTGAAGTTTATTTAAAGTTTTCACAGCGAAAAGGGATTTTGTACATTTTTTGTGTTTCTCTTATTAACCGACCAAAAGCCCTTTTTTAGAATCGGGGAATCGGAGAGCCGCTACTCTCCTCTTCTCCGGAGCGAGGGGAGACGATAATGAAAGAGACAGCGAGAAAGAAACGTCAATATTTACGCTGCACCTTCGCCTCTTGCGGCGCGCTGAGAGAAGGTTGAGGGTGGAAAAACAAAACAGCACGAAAAAGAGCGGGGCAGATACGGTGAAACATCTTGATGAATGTTTCAGATGTGCGGGACCGGCCGGCACCCGACAGTGTCCCGCTGCGCTGCTTCAAGACAAAAATAGCCGGTGCCAGCCCACATACAAACACCAACCAGTAGGTAGGCAGGCCTGGGCACTGCACACACATGGTTTGGTGAGTTTTTTTTCGTCCTTTTTCCTCATGCAAAAGATCCGCCGAATGCCCTACATACGTCAACGGTATAATTGATGCACATCCACTTACAGCGAAACGGTGTTGTTGGTTACAGATTTCACTAAGCGACGGCCAAAGACGACGTGTGCCGTGTGCGTTCGAAAGATGCCGTGCAGTATTCGAAAATCGTACATTGTAGGAGAACGCGGAGCTCAGGAGAAACGGTGGAGGACGATAGAAATGCAAAGAGTTCAGCCATAGTTCGTCTGTCATGGCGTGTCATGACAGGTACGGTAATGAATACAACCCCATAATGTGTTTGTCTGTGGACTGCATTCTTAAACGAGGCTGTCTCTGGAGTCTGAGAGAAAGGAAGAGGATGAATCTATTGATGGATGACGAATGTATTGACGGATGAGGAAACGACTTGAAGATTCCGTCTCTGGGCTCCTCTGATGCGTAAAGTGCCTCCATGAGAACGGAGTGAGGGAAAGAGCGAAGAGCCGCTGAACAGAGGGAGGGAGGGAGGAGAAATCTGTCACAGCAGCTAACACTAATTAGCAAAGCAGCCCCTTTGAAGCCGTTTCCCTCAATCTTCATGTTTCAGAGGATGGGCAGTGAAAAGACACACACACAAGACCACGCATGCACACACTAACACACACACACACAAACATATAGGGTAATAAAGACTAACATCTCCCCCTAATTACATAAACTACAGTCTTTATGTAATATACTTCCCCTAAGATGCAGTACCAACACAATGCATGTGAGGTTGTGTTTGGTTCATGGTAATTTCAACAAAGGCATTTCCTGTGCTGGTTCTCTGTGTCAGGGCCAACGCAGACCGAGTCAGATGGAAAGATGTCTGGAGGACAGCGAGGCAGGTTGTGGCGCTGACCCTGCTGGCGGAATTTGGCACGTCGCGTCGTAATGACGCTGTCTTCTGGTTTCAAGCTGGCTGTGTTGAAAAGACGTCACAAACCCAGATTATCTGCTCTCCAGGTAAAAACCAAAAAATGCCTCCACAACATCATGGAAAATCTGGTTGTCGTCTAACTTAACAGCATTACAGCCAGATGTCATAGCAACCATTTTAGCCCACAGGGTAGTTTAGATAATAATTAAAAGCTCAAAACGATTTATATAACAGAGAAGGGGCACAGAGCTGAAAACGGAACAAATGTACTTCTTAATTAAAATAGTAAATGTTCCGTGGAGGGATTATTGGGGTAATCGTAAGGCCATGGCGTACCCCCCTGTATCAGGGTGCAGCGATAAATGTGTTTTCTGAGGAACGTGTCTTTTGGGTTGCCTAAGGAGATCTTTGTCACATTTGGGGACCTGATTAACCCGGCATATGCTTTCTGTAGCTTTCCACAAAAAAATAAATTTTCATGAGATAATGACGTCCATTTGGACAAATTTGGTTGAGACAATGTCATGAGTTGAGGCTGTATACTGGCAGCATACAGGGATGCTCTGTAGTATCAATCAATCAATCAAATTTATTTATAAAGCCCTTTTTACATCAGCAGTTGTCACAAAGTGCTTTTACAAAACACCCGGCCTTAAACCCCAAGGAGCAAACAACAGTAGTGTTGAATTTCTGTGGCTAGGAAAAACTCCCTAAGAAGGCTGAAATTTAGGAAGAAACCTAGAGAGGACCCAGGCTCAGAGGGGTGACCAGTGTAGTAGCTTCTGTGCAGTCTTTGGAATTGTATCTTTAAATCCTCATGTCATGTCGGATAAATTACTGCATGTGTTTCTTACTATCAAAAAACTGAAACATTTATATTGTTTATCATTTACTTACCCAAGCCTCCTTTGGCCCTAGAAATACTACATCTGATTATCTGGGCGATATTCAAATCAATACTTACGTCAAAAACAGCCCTGATATTGCTTCACATTATTTTACAAGAAAGCAGCCACTTTGTATTGTCAAGTGATAATTACTAAATCCCTGTCAAAGTATTTTCTATCATTTCAATAACTAGCTATTCACCCAATTCAAAATGAAACAATGATAATGCACCCTGTTTTTTTCCAATTGTCTTTTTACACTAGTAGTATTTATTTTTAATTTTTAAATATAATGCTAGGCCCACATTTTGCCCTCCCTTATTGGAGGAATACAATACAACTGTTACATTACATTCAATAGCCATTTCATTCAATGGCAGCGTGTCAGGTGACCAAACTCTAAACCCTGCTCTGGCCACAGGTGAGCCCATGTTTTTAAGCATTTCGTCATCATATTTTCAAAGGATGTCTAGAGAGTCCTGAAAATTATGTATTTACACATTTGTTACATAGGCCAATTGGTCGTATTCTGGTTATATTACTTCTTAAAGGGCAATGTCAGTGTTGCTCTATTTACCTATATACAGTATGTCTATTGGTATGATATTAACATACTGCTCATAAAAATTAAGAGACCACTGCACCTTTTTCTTTCCTTTCCAAAAAAGTTGAAAAGGAAGGTTTTGAGTGAGGAACAGAAGGGTTAAAATTAAGAGACCACTGCAAATTGAACGCTTCTGTTCCTCACTCAAAACTTTCCTTTCCAACTTTTTTGGAAAGGAAAGAAAAAGGTGCAGTGGTCACTTAATTTTTTCCGGAGCTGTATGTGTCATCAAAATTGTGAATTTCCTCACGTGATGCAAACATGAGCATTTCTGCATTTCACTGGTAGTAACAGCCTCTCTACATTTCCTACTTGTAAGCAAACCACAATATCCATAATTGATAGCGTTGTCCAACTCTTCTTGTAATGAGGAATCATCGAAAGCCGCGACTGTTTCGCAATCTCAAAACGACTAGTGCACCCTCCCAAGAATCCGTAAAAACCAGTGCCTCTTCCATTTTGCACAGCCCACCTTTGAGAGTGGGTACAGGGCTCCCATCAAGCTGTAGTTCTTACGAAGCCAGAGACATTAGTCAGCTCGGCTGAATCCTGCAACGTTGTGGCTGACAGGAACATAGTTGAGACTGTTGAACAAGGACAACCGTATGTACCCACCAGTGAGATCGAAACACAAAGGGCGCAATTATTGCTTCAAAACATGACTAATTTTTAAATCACACAGCAGGCTCAATTAACAATTAATGTCATTGGTTAAACTTTCCCAGCACATAATGCAAAAAACAATACCACTCATACGGACTTATGTCTGAAACACCTCCAATCAGTCATAATTATGTACGGATACTGAAAACGATTGGTTTTCCCTTTAACCAAAATGCCATTCGGCAAGCCGAAATTTACACTATGGCCCTTTTTTGGATAATGGAGACATCACTGATTTGACATCATTTGAGGCAGAGAAGTAGATTACAGGAGCACAGGAAAGGACACATAAAACCCATTAGTTCAAAACACCAGAGGTTTTGTCAAGATGCAGGGGTTACTAACGTCACCTACATGATCAGGTTTTCATAGGTGGTTTGAAAACACAACTCAACAGCTAGTCCCCCTCGTATGGTGCCACGCCCAAACAATAAGTGAAAACACTAACGCAATTTAGAATCACTTACAGCCCATCTGGCTGACAGATTTATATACGGCTCCACGGTTCTACATCGATCGTTTCTGTATCGACCGTTTCCGCCACTTTCAAGGCGGCTCACGTGAGCTTTGCCAGGGATGATTAAGACTTGACTCGCTGTGAGATGACAATCACGTGAAGCTCTGTAACCATGGATTCCAGCCTACTGGAGCCAAGCGCTGTGGTGACTCATCGGTTTGCTTCGAAATAGGAGGGGACCGAGCATTCGGAATAGCTACGGGTCTTTTTGAGTCCTCCACACAGTGAAGGCATGTGCCGGAGAAAAGGTTCCTCATGGTCCTCTCAGGGACTATAGGTAGCCTACAGAATATACAGTGGCCTCCAGAAATATTGTCCCCCCTTTTATAAAGACAGAGAGGCATCCCGCTGCAGGTGTCTCTCTCGGGCCAGTCCTTTCTCAGGCCACTCTTTCACTGCCCCTACAGGACACATTTCTCAGGAAGGCATTGCATCTCTCTGGAGACGTGTGTGTTTGCTAAAGTGCTGCTGTGTGTTAAATGTGCAAAGTCTCCTATCCATCACATCCACAAATCTTTCATTATCTCCATCAGCAAACTCCCAGGATGTGGTAATTTACATGATGATTCCAGTTAATCCAATCCCGGGTTTCTAGGTTCATGGCGTTTTGTTGTTGGTTTCTTTGTTCTGGTCTCACATGCTAACTGCTACGAGTTACACCGTCCCACTACATGATCAACAACAACATAATTTCTAACACGTGGTTAAGGACAGGGCGAAAGGAAACGCAAAGTACATCTTTGACCTGCGATATTCCTGCCCGTTGTTCTTAGCCTTTTTGTTCACTGGCATCATACTTTCTCAGTGACAGTTTGTGCCGAGCAGGCTACCACAGGAGTAACCTGCTGAATATGCCTACTGGTACTGCAATGTCTGTGTATGCCCACACATTGTCCTGTTGCCTATGGTCTCGAACACACGTAATACTTTTGAATACTCTCAAACGCCAAGTTAGGCATTCAAAATAGGCCATCATCACTGTGAAGGATTCCTCTCACACTTCACCTGTGAAACTGCATCGCTTTTGTATGCTCTTTGGTTCTGGTAGCATATGAATTAATGATTAGGCGTATGTGATTAATATGCAAGACAGATTCAGTTGTGATATAAATTTAGCTGTGTCATTCATGGGAGACGACATGATGGCTGTTTACCACCTTGTTTGTTAAAGACGCAGTTCGGGACATTTGCAAATATTTTTCTTAAATCTCCCCATTATGGGCTGTATGTGTGATATGTTGTTATGTGCATCATCTATAACCAGAATCACAATCATCCCTCAGTCAGCCCTGAAATTCCAAGTTTGAAAGCGAGTGATTTTGATGACAGGGGACACATGGTGGAACGTACACATTTTTTTCCATATCGGAGCATTGAGCTTGGTTCCAATAAAAGTTCCAGTGATGTTTCGTAAACTCCAGGCACTAAGGTTTTTGTCTTGACGACAGTATTGTGTTGAGGAACCTTGCTTTTTTTTATTGTAGCATGTTGAGCATTCTGTCAATACTTTAAGGAACCTTGCTATACTCTCCTATATGTTCCATCAGAATGTTGAGGAACCTGGTTGGATCCTTCAGTAGAACTCCCATAAGAGAGGAGGCGGAGCACACAGACAAAGAGCATGGTCAATAATTCAGTGTTCCTGCTGCAATACATTACAGTGCATTTATAATACATCATATACCAGAGCCAGGCCACACCAGCCTGGACAGAACTGCTCAACTAAGCTTCAAGAAATGACACATACACACACGCAAACACATTCACACACACACACACACACACACACACACACACACACATACACACACACATACACACACACACACACACACACACACACACACACATACACACACACATACACACACACACAAAACAAACACTTCACACACACACTTGAAATACACACAAGCACTTCACAAATGCTTTGCGCACACACACGCACGCACACACACACGCGCGCGCGCACTTCATCATCAACTGTGAGGACAGATGGTTCAGTCAATATAGCCTACACTTTGAGGGCGATAAAACATGACGTGTCCCTGGTGCCAGTCACAAGCAGAAACACAAGTTAAAGCCTCTCTGCTCCACTTCCAGTGTGTGTTACATCGTATTAAGCCGTGAACAATTCGCGCCTACAAACACAGGCCTACGCAGAATCCTACAGCACACACACGCAATACAAGGAAACACAGACTTCAGTTATAATCTTGCTGTTCTTTCCACGAGAACAATGATAAACATACACAAAAAATAAACCTGCAATGTGTCTCCAAAAGGGCGAATTTACTGGATGCACACACGAAACAGGATCTGTTCTCATTCCTGGTATAATCGCGATGTGTCTGTGTTATCTTGCCAGGTAGCTGGGTTAATAATAAGCAGCCATCTCACGTTACCATATTATTAGATGCTTGGGCGTCGATACCAGACGTAGAGTACCAGTCAAAAGATGCCTTGGCATCGATTCCAGACGTAGAGTACCAGTCAAAAGACGCCTTGGTGTCGATTCCAGACGTAGAGTACCAGTCAAAAGACGCCTTGGCGTGGATACCAGACGTAGAGTACCAGTCAAAAGACGCCTGGGCGTCGATACCAGACGTAGAGTACCAGTCAAAAGACGCCTGGGCGTCGATACCAGACGTAGAGTACCAGTCAAAAGACGTCTGGGCGTCGATACCAGACGTAGAGTACCAGTCAAAAGACGCCTGGGCGTCGATACCAGACATAGAGTACCAGTCAAAAGACGCCTGGGCGTCGATACCAGACGTAGAGTACCAGTCAAAAGACGCCTGGGCGTCGATACCAGACGTAGAGTACCAGTCAAAAGCTTGGACACACCAATTCACTTGAATGTGTGTTTCCAAACTTTTGTCTGGTACTGTGTGTATTGCAATTCCCACAATTCTACGCGTGTCGTGTATACATCCTGTGATTCTACAGTGATTCGATATTACAGATATACTGGTTACCAGGCTGTATGACTGCTGCAGAAGGACAAGAGAAAACACGTCCAATTTAAAAGAGAAGATGGGGAAAACAAGAGATGAAACATTTAAATTTTGTTCAAACAACACAATATTTTAGCAAACAATAACACCACAGCAACTGTATCTACTTTTCTCCATTACTGACAGATACTTATTATTTTATACGCAGCACCAATTTCATTCAGATAGACACAGAGATGGATGGATGTATGGAAGGATGAATGGAAAGTAGGACGTACTGATGGATAAACAGGTGGACAGATGGATACAGGGAAGGATGGACAGATAAATAAGAGGATGACAAGTAGACTTACCTCCATGCTGGTTTGGTTACAGCGGTGTGTTCCAGCAAACCAGCCACTGCTGGAGCACTGGTCAATGTCCACATCCTGCAGGTTGACGTCCACTCGAATCACACCTCTTCTCGGAGGACGGACAAAAAGAGAGAGAGAAAGATAGTGAGTGACAGAGAAAAAGAGACCGTTTGCAGGGGGAGAGTGAGAGAGATGGAGACAGTTGAGTAAGGGACAGAGATAAAGAAATAGACAGAGTAAAACAGTTGCAGGGGAGGGGTGAGGCAGAGATATGGAGAGGCAGAGGGGGAGAGAGGTGGGGGAGAGAGGTGGAGATGGGGGGGTCAAGAGAGCTCAAAGAGAGAGAGCAGTTAGCAACCCAAAAGAGTCTTCTGTAGGAAACACTTCAGGGCATCGTTCAAAATTATTTTGGGCAAAACACATGAGAGTTATGGGCGTGGAAATCCACGCAGAAATGAGAGAAGTCCATATACCAATGAGTGAAACTTTATTCATACATTCATATTTTGAAGAAGCATTCGGCTACCATTGTGGACTGCTGAATTAAGGACAGACAAGTCAACTCAGCATGTATATAGAAAGAGTCGAAATGCATCTGGGAGGAGACAGTACCAGGTTGTCCGCAGGCTGGCAGATGTCTCTTCCAGCAACAGTATTCATTAACCTTACTCATCAGATATAGGCTCCAGGACAAAGCCATCAAGGCTGATTTCCTGATAAGATAAAACGGAATTCTCTCCCCCTCAACATGTCCTGGGTAATGAACAAGTTGCATTGGGGTTACACAGTATCTGTAGATGTTCTATAGGCAGTAGTATCAACAAACTGTCAACAAACTATCTGTTGATTAGCAACTGCTTGCTAAGGTTAGGTTTAGAATAAGGTTTAGGGTGAGGGTTACGGTCAGAGTTAGGCTAAAGGTTCAGGTTAGGGTAAGGGTTAGTTAGAATCTACGGAAACACTTTTGGAGCACTAAAAATACAGGTTTAACAAAACTGTAATCCACAACAATCTTGAGAAAAATAAGCTATTTCAGGGGAAAACAGATAATAATTGGACTGAAAACCATTATATTAAACATTGGCAGTATGATGGTTGAAACTTAAAAAATTCTGCATAGAACTTCCTTCATTTTCTGATTATGATTATTATGTTTTTGTTATTTTTAGCGATGCACTCGGGTGTAAATAGCCCAGTTAAATCATGTTGAATCCAGCTCTGAGCATCATATTTACTGTAACCATCAACTCATAAATACCTCATAGGCCTGAGGAAAATCAATAGACTAATGGTTCACTTGATGCTGTTTAGCTGAAGGAGTCAATTCTACACACACACAAACACACACACACACACACACACACACCACAAACACACCTCTACATTAAGTTTCACGTAATTAATTAGGCTACAGCATTGAATTCAAAGCACGCTGGCATACACTGTGCATGGTGTTGAATACTCAGGTTACCACAGCTAAGCTCAGTTCAACTATTTTTCAGATTAAACTCACATGGCAGTCAATAGAAACTGAAATACTTCAGCGTTTGTCAACAGGAGTAAAAAATGTTCAACAGCGTGAGTGACCTTTGGTGTAATTCTGTTCTTGATGTTGGTGCTGTCGAATGCTCTTGCCTGCAGGTGTTCCTGCCCATCGCCACACATCTGTCAGGGAAAAGCCAGGCTCGACAAAGAGATTTTAGCAGTCTGACAGCTAAATTGATCAGGTTAACTATTGTTCAGAGACCCCTGCTATAGAGTCTAAGTGTCGGAGTACAGGTATTGGATTTTAGCCTATAGACTACGATGAAAATTACATTTTTATGGAAAGAGGACACCACAGCAGTGCTACTCTACTCTTTATGAAAACTGAGAGTGAACCGTTGGTAAAAAAGCAAACGCTGTCTCAAGCCAATAAAGCTGATGACACTTGTCACCTTTTAAATCGACCCCACGTCTCTGACTTCAGCTGACCTTCGACTCTAGCATCAGGTGTTACCCATCAGGGCTTTAAGATTACCCATGAGCTCTCCCTTCGTCCAGGCTGGGAATGAAATCCTCTTTTTTTTTTGGTCTATTCGCTTTTCTCTTTCTTTCATTCTAAGGGTACCACTTATCTTTCTGATCTCTGCGTGTTGGCGCCTGGCAATTCCGGCACTCTTTCTCACAAAATCAAACACTCACAAATATCTCGCACTTTCATGCGGTCTCTGTCTCTCCGTTCCTCTGTTTATCTCTTCCTCTCTCTTCATGCCCAGACCCCCCTGGGGTCGTTCTGAAAAGGAGACTGATGCCTATTAGTGCCATCTGTCTGGTTGGGACGAGACACAAACGCGGATGAAGAAACCAGTGCCGAGGCTCACGCCATCTTTCCCCAGGCACAAGAAAAGATGGGAGACAGAAAAAAAAGAACTGTGACAGAGAATGTGTTAATAAGTGAAATAATCGGTGTGGTGTTTGTCTGTGCGTATGTGTGTGGGGGAGGCAAGGAAAGGAGCAAAGTGAGACAAAATGTGCAAAAGACTATGAGGATTTAATAACATGGGGTAACCAGCAAACAGGATGAGAGCTTTTATTTTGAAGTGACAAAAAACAATCAGAAACACAACCATAACATAACACAGTGGCCAGTTCAATCGTTTTCACACAGGTAAATGTCCGGGGTTTACCAGGAACGATGTGACAAACAGAAAACGTCCAATCAGACGCGGCCCTGGGTGAAAACAGCTTGTTAATCAGAGGTCACGGAGGTCATGGCAAGAATCATGCAATGAATGACGACTCCGTCACATTGGCATGGGCCAAACAACCCTGTGAAACGCTTTCAGCTACAATGCAGAATCCCTGTTGCCAGGGTTTCGGTAGGCAAAGGCATCCGGGTACTAGATTGGTATCCCAAATAAACTGACCGCACAGCCTAACCATATTTGCCGGGCGAATCCAAACAAAGCCATTACCAAAACCGCCATTGTCCTTCTTGATCTCCCTAGACATATGTTACCGGCTTAACGGCACAGTTGACGATAATGAAATCAGAGCAAATATCTCACCCAATGGCGGTTTTGTCAGATGAAAATTAGATCTAAACGAACAAGTATCCAGCTGGGAGTAGAGTCGGGGGAACTCCGAGGACACGAGCCATTACCTCAAGCTCAAAGCCGATGCCCTCAGTCTGAATATCCTGCAGAAACAAGCACTGGGATCATTTACATTTTGATTAGGTAAAAAAAAAACCTGGTCTGTCTTGATTTCCTTTATCCTCAGGGTGACCAGATTGCTCTGGATGTCATGCACATTGAAAGAACTGGCCCGCGTACAAACTCTCGGAAAAATGGGGTGCTGGGTTATTCTCTTTGATGTCGAACCAGCTACTGACAGCAGTAGTTTTTCTGTAAACCTAACCGTGCAAAATTCTGGACCTTTGTGGTATTACATAAATAATATATGTTGTAATGGGCCATTATTTGACCAAGGTTTTTCTTTATATGTAAAAAAAAGACAAAGAACTCCGGGACAAAGTGCAAAGAACTCTGGGACAAAGTGCAAAGAACTCTCGGAATCGGTAAAGATGGAAACCCTGTAAAACTAAAGTAACCTTGTAGGTTTGCTTCTTCATCCAAATGATGTATTAAAGACAGACTAACAGGAGAATTTCATTGACACAGAAACAGATAAAGCAGCATGACCGATCAATAAAACTCATAAGGCTAAGCTTGCTTTGTGCCAGTTTGCATTGTGTAGCATTATCCCACTAAAAGCATGAAACAAAAAAATACCCACAGTCTATGCCAGCTTTTTTGTTGCCAGATTTGGTTTATTGATTAATTCCAGTTAAAAAAAAATTTATTAAAAAAGTCTAGCTCGACTAGTCAGCCCAGGTTCAAGTACGAACCACATTTTTCCACAAACAACTGGAGTTGGCAGTTCTACTTACTCAAACTTACTGGAGGCAGATCTGCCCCTAAGGTACAAATTCAAGGCTCTCAATTGAAGTTAACATTTAAAACGGTTAGCTGAAAGGTAAAGGTTAGAGAAGGGGTTAATTGTTTAGGGTAGGGTCAGGGGATTATCCTCTTCACTTGACAACAAGGAGTTTTTATTGCCACGTTTTTAATCCCCAGCAACCCTGAGCGAGACTCAACAACTGTAAAAAAAAAAAAAACAGTCAAAAACATGACTTTCCTGTTTTCCTTGCTGATACATCCACACTATGACTTAGAAATACTCATGAATGACAAGAGCTGTTAGGAAATTCCTGGAATGTCAGCCTGTTCAGGACGAAACGTTTAATCTACTTTGGGATGTCACAGTCGATCTGACTCTAATGGACAAATTACTGTTAATTTGAATGAGGATGGTCTCTCATCAGGGATGCGTGTTATTTTCAAATCTGTCTGCCTGATAACACTGTTAGGACAGCTCAAAAGGCCTAACTACAGTATGCTGTTAAACATTCAAACATGTTAACATTATGGCATTGACTAATCAACCACCCTTCACAGTGCTTAATTTGTAAACCGGGAGGTCCCAGAACATATTGGGGTATGCGAGAGATCCGGTTGGCAAATCGATGCGAATAAAGCACATCAGTAGCGCAAATAGTGGAGTCAGACAACAAAAAGTTTCAACTTTCACGATCTTGTCAGGCAGTGCTGAGGCTACAAGAGGCTGCAGAAATAGGCAACTTTATGAACTCTGATTGCTTTTAGTAGAATGTTTACAGTGCAAAGCGAACACAGCAATGGAAAAAGACAAGTCATGTGCAGCAGACTGGATCTGTGAAAAGTAGGTGCCGGAACAAACTGAGCGAAATCTGAGAGGTGCTGGATTCTGTTCCGGCAGGATCTGGCTCAAATTAACCACCGGCCCTTCATTCTCAAAGTCAGATTTAACCTGAACTTAATCTTAATATTTAGCAAATGTTTTTTAGCTGAGCAAAGATTAACAACAGAATTCTACAGCCTAGTACAGGAGTATGGTGGTTATAGCAGTAGTAAATTTCCATGCGCTAAATGTGAACAAAAATCAGCTAACATTTCAGCTAAAACAGCTAGCTAGTTTACTTGCCACACGACTGCCAGTTGACAGTGAGTCATAACCGTGTCGTTTCCCGAGAACAGGCCCTTAACTTGGGTTTAGTACAACTTCATCCACAAGCCGTGAAGCAACTGTGTTCATTTAAAACGAGCTAGCTGTAAGCTGCTGCTAACTAGAACAACTCTGCCTATTTGCAGTGTTTCATTCCATAGCCGGAGTGATCATGGGCGAGCGCAGTGAGAGCAATCTTGATTTATTTTAAGTTTGGGTGGACAGATGGGTGCTGGAAACGCTTTCGCGCATGTAATGACGCCATCTGAAGTGAGACAACGAACACCCACTTGATCAGACTGAGCATTTCAAGGGACTTAGGAAGAGAGACTCGGTAGGACACATTATTATAAATATGCACTGGAGTACATTTTCATTGAATGGGCAAACATAGAGACTTATTAGTCATACAATGAGGATTTAAAATAAAATGACAAAGACCGCGTGGAGGCTTTGCCATAATCCTAAAACCTACTCTGAGAGTTTTATCATCTTAAAATAGGCTTTAACAGGACCTTTTCTGGGAGGCCATGGGATGTGGGCCCTGATCTCAACACACTGGGACTCAGGTTGCGAACTGAATTCATAGGCCAATTCTTAAGGTCACGCTGATGTTAATCACTTGGAAGTCTCCGCCGCCGCAATTCATGGGAATGTCAGATGAGTTTTAATAGACACGCAGGACATTTTGAAATTCTGAACAGAAGCCAGCTCTTCTGAAGAAGTTAATCCTGCAGCCAATTAAAGGTCATCTGGCTGATGGCTCAATATCCTCATAAAATAGCTGTCACGTTGAGTTCATTCATTGCTTTCAAAAAGAGAAGAGGGACATTTCATCTGAATTTGAGCCAGTTCCACACAGCAGAAAGTTTATCTTGCAGTAACACGAAACGTGAATTGATATGTGAATCATAATGAATGGAGGGGATGATTCACTGTTTGTGAGGGCGAATCAAGTCTAACACCTTCGGTGGTCTGTGGCTACACCTGACGGAATGGGTGGAGTCCCCCGGGGGTATCTCTGGACAGGGCTACTGAAGCAGTATGCTACCTAACTAACGCTGGCATTGGCTAATGCCAAATCTATGGACGTGAATATGCTGTCAGTGAAAAACGATTGTGCGCAGTGCCCTTTATAATATACTCAGCGTTGTTCTGCCTTTGGGTGGCGGAAGTCTTACAAATGGCTCCTGTAAAAAAAATGCTTCATAACATAACCAGAACTGATTGATTTTCACATGGACATTACAAACTTTGGAACCCTGAAGTTTACATCACCTGCTGTTCAGGAAAGTTCCTGCAACAACTGAGTGATACGACATCACTATATAGGAGTTCAAATCTGGAAAGTCTTCAAAGCGGTTTGTGGGTCCATAACACCACCCGCTGTGGTTGATTTTTGCTACTCCGAAAATGTACAGTATAATAGCTGTGTACAACAGCAGCACTCTGTCTTTCCTAGGCTGCTGCTGTAAAAAAAAAAACGTAACCCCTTTTTCACCAAGTAAGAGGTCAGAGGACACATTCTCATTAACACCAACGACATGAGGAAAAGTAACGGGGGGAGCAGAGGGAATTATTCAGCCAATTGGAAGCTGGAGATGATTAGGTAGGCTTGATGGCATCCTCAGACCAGAACATGTAGCCAGGACAACACAGTTCACCCCCCTACACTTATGATTAGTGCCATGGAATCTTTACTGACCACAGACATTCAGGACACCATTTTATAGCCCAAAGGACGGTAGCCTATAAAGGGCAATGTCCCTAACCATACTAAAAACTATGACTGGCCATCTAACACCACTTTCAGCATCATCTGGTCTCCCATCCATTGACCAACCGGAACCAACCCTTAGCTTCAAGCAGGGGACATGGGGTGGAATGCTCCTTGCACAAATGCCTGATCTTAAGTAGATTTTTCTGTACAGCAATTGCATTTTCGTGTGGATTCCAGGTAAAAAACAGTTGTAGAGTTTGTCATTTACACTTTAAAACATCTGTCTTGATTCGCCCAATGAAAATCTATGAATTCCAAGGACACATGATAATTCACACGCTCTTTGTTGCAACGACAGAGCCACACGTGACCACAGAAGCTCAGACGGTGAAGGGGCGGAGTCAGTTGTGCGGCCGGGTTTGAACAATTGTTTTTTTTAACCTTTATTAATGCAGGGAGATCAAGCTATCACAGTTAACAGGTGAAAATGTCATGTATCAAACATTTGAAGGTCTAGCCAGTCTTTAGGAAGCATTTGAAAACTGCAAGTTTTCCAGTATATTTTAGATGTAAATGATTGTTTCCGCAATACAGCCTTACATACAAACATTAACCAATGTCTGACTCTGGTCCAGCCAACTGAAGTGTATAAAAGACAGTGATGTGTGTGAAAGTTGGCACCAGTAATAAAACACAAAGCTGAATGAAAGACTGCTTCAATACCATTTCAATACCGATAGATGTATATATAGAACATCACCGTAGGCAAGTGCTGACACGTGGCATGTCAAACATTTTATAAAAATCGTCAGCTTCTTCATCAAATTGTGTTTTAAGAGAAAGATTATCATCTAACCAAATTTTGAGGTATATGAAGGCAGGAACGCAATCCTCAATAAAACCTGCATGGGTTCTAGTTTTGAGATCATCCTATTGTAGATTTTGGGACCTAATAATAATAATAGCATATACTTTAACTTGTTTTTTTGCATCCGATATCAGTAACAGATATAATTTATATACAGAGTTAACAATAAAGGACCCAAAATCAAACCCTGTGGAACTCCTTTGTGAACTGTAAGAAATTTAGATTAAATCCCATCAGTAACAGCATCTTGGGATCTATCACTGGGATCAATCTGAAACCAAATGCATGTCTATGTCCAAGACCAGTCCTGAAAACTAAATGGAGGAGCAGACTAACCCGAGAATGACATACATATTACCTCGTGAAGTAGTGTCAGGCTTATTACCTGAGGGAGCTTAATGATCAAACTGAGCTCAAACTATTTCACATTGAATCCCTAGAACGTCCTAGTCATCATTTAAGCTGCTAGGATCTGTTTCAGTTTTAATGGTAAAAGATGATTCTATATCATTTTCAGTAGTGCCTATTACCTATTCAAACTTTTACTAGTAAACGTCAATAAATAATAGTTGCCTATTATACCAAAATCAGTGGCTATTTTAAGTGTTACTAAATACACACACACACACAAACACAATCTTGCTGTCAAGTGCGCAACGAGGTCTCGTCTGGACCGGACAAAAATGAGATAGGCCTAGCTCGCACCCATTATCTAATTTAAACCAAACACGTTAGTTTTCAGTCAGATGTGACAGCTAGGTTGCTCATTTGCCATTACCTGAACTCTGGTGCAGAATTCGACTTCAACCCATAAAAACCGGCCGACAAGGTGAGTAGCCAGTGTGGTACGAAATTCCCATGCTCGCATTCCAAGTAAGGCGCAGACCACTTGATTTGACTTTTGTCTAGAATGTAGACATTTTGAGTTGACTTGGGGTCTTGGTCGGACGCTCGTGTCTGCACGTGCGTTTTCTTTCGGTCTCTGAACTCGTTAAACCACTCAGAATCAGGGCTCCTGCTCTTGAGACGATGATGAGCGGAGTTGGAAAGGTCCTGGAGGACCACTTCCCTGTCAGTTCTTGTCGCTTGAAGAAAAACGTGAGGACCGGGCGTCGGGGCATCTGTATGGAACGTAACAACTGCCCTGTGAATTTTGGGGTCCCCTTCGATAATACTCCTAACCAGCGCATGGTACCAGTGAATATCTCGCCGAAGGCTGTGCTCTCGCGACCTGTTGGCTTGTAAAATCAAGTTCAGGAAGTTGGCCGCGTGCGTCATAGTGTCCAGCACGCCGTGGAGTGAGTAATGAGAGGCCACATGCGTTCCACCGCGGAGGCTACTCAGCTCGTATCTCCGAGAACAATTGACTTGTTTCAAAGCCGATGAGTCTCCCGTGTGCAGAAAAGATGTCACCACCCTAGGCAGGTCCTCTTCGATTTTGTGCGCCACCACAGTGCGCTCCGTCGCGGGTCCTGGGTAATAAGTTGGATGTTGCTGCAAATCCTTGTGGATATTTTGAGTGCTGTAAATAGTCGGGATCTTCGCTCGTATTTCCGCGTCTCTGTCGTTATCAGACCATTCTACGTACCCATAGTTGGATCCAACAACGAATCCCATTTGAAGTAGCAGGTGAATAGAGAAAAAAGCCATAATGTGACCGCCTTTACCGACAAGTGGCGAATCCGTTTGCACTCGGTTGATCATAAAAACCAAACGCTTACGCGCAACGACTAAACTGAGAGCCGATGGGGCACCTGCACAATAGATGGTTTCGTTTCATCCCTATTGAATAACACAAGGTGCCAATCAAATATAGCCTACTACAAAAAGCTGTAGGCTACTCCTTGCGGACATTCTCCTCCGTGCTGGAGCTCTGATCCGTGCCTCGACTTTACTTGATTCCTCGCACGCCGTTCACGCTCGGCAACCGACTATGGGGCAGATGTTTTTACATTAGCCTATACCAATCCTGTTTATGCCCAGACAGTTTTAGTTGGAAGGGACGCCCTACCAGCTCCAAACAGCTATGCAGTATTATGAACAGTTTTGTTATTGCAGCGTTGAGCTCCGGAAGTCGCGTACGGTGACAAGGGTAAAACTCAAACCGCGTAACCACAATCCTCCTAGAACAGGCTGAAGGGTCGTAGACACGCGCGTAGCTATTATTGCCGCCAATCGTCTCTGCGAGGTGGTGTAATATGGGTGGAGCGAGATGCGGGGAGCTGTCCCGTGCTGAAAGTGGCCAGTGGAAAGAACGGTGACGGATTTTTGCATGACACGCCGCTACACGAGCAGGGTTTTGATTGGGATTTTGTACGTAGTGTAATAGGGCCAATCATTTATGTATTGCCATGATAACTATCCAATCATTATCCACCGTTTTAACATAGCATATCTTTATTTACAATTGGTAGCCTAAAATGCATCGAAGCGATAGCGTTGGCTCATGCTTGCACTGTAGGCTATAGCATACAGCGTATGGTGGTTCGTTTGTGTTTGCGCATTTTGGTTGCATAAAATGTGTGCTTCTATTTGTGCATCTTGCGTGCACGTGTTTTTGCGCTTGCGTGTCTGTATGCCTTTTTAAAAACAGCCATGCCCCTGTCGCGTTGTGTTCGTCATGCCCTGGTGTGTAGCGTTCCTTAAGGGCTCATCTACAGTCAGATCCAGGAGAGCAGCACGCTGTATTCGGGTGACTGCCGTTGCCATAGTGACCGAGAGGTGACGACCGCAAAGGCCACCGCGTCAAGTAACGCAGGAGAAGAGACTCATAATTTCAGTGGATCCGCACAGCAAAAAACTGATCAGTTGACTATAAATCAGGGCAATTCATCTCCACACCGAGAGTGCTGAAACACTTTTTTTCGTTTCTATTTGTGTTACAGGTCTGAATAAGTCCCATAGCCTGTTGGGAGACAAGGAAAACCAGAAAAGTGTTTTGGGCCCCCAAGACCGGAGTTGAATAGCCCTGCAGTGTTGCATTTTTATTTTTGTTTGCAAAGCACAATGAATTGGTTCTATGTATGAATTGTGCAATATAAATAAACTTGCTTGCTTGCATGTTGTTAATCACTTCATGGCAGCAATGTTAGCTTTCTCTTTACATGAAACTTCCTATGGCAGCCATGTTAGCCTTCCCTTTACAACCATTGGGAATATTTAAACAACGCTGAGTAACCGAATGTCAAGAATTGGAACAATATTAAAAAATTCTAAAAGTTAACCGTAGCTCTCTAAACGCATGTTTGCCGTTCCCTGGTGACATCAGATCGACCCATTTCATTTCCTTACTGGCAGTGTGTGTCCCAGTGCATACAGGGTCTGGGACAGCAGACTCCTCATGTCAACTCTCTTCAAGCTCCCCCTCTTGTAAGCACTGCAACCTCTTATGGCCTGATAAATATTTCATGGCCGTTTGGTGCTTCATCTGCATGCTTTACAACTGGGGCCTTCCTGACAGCAGCGGCAACACTACTGTTAAAGCATTCACTCTCTGCCTGCTTCCTAAACGTCCCTCTATTGCCTATGCAGTGCACTACTTTGGACCAGACCCCATGCTGGTGCCGGACAAGACAGGAAATAGGGTGCCATTTTGGAACCCAGCCTCTATGTTCCCGAAGGATTCTTTAGATTTCCTTCGCCCCAAAAAACTTCACAACCACAGATCTCATCTGACTGACTCTGCTGTTTTAAAAAAAAAAAAGAAGTAGCAACAGTAGCTAGGTCTGCAGTATTTGGAGTTGGTTGCACATTCATTCAAACAAGGTAATGTAATATCAGACTATTTGACAATGTAAGGAAAGCCTTCGCTAAATAGAGAGGGTCCCGCTCAGATCATATATAAAGCAACACTTAAAGTGGGATCTTTACAAAATGTTTACAGTTCATTTCTCTGCCATGTAATGTAACACAACATTTTGTGATGTGTTTATGAAGGAATAAGAAGGAAGCAAACCTCAGCACTAAATCATCCGACTTGAGAGACTCTTCACTTCCAATAAGGTGCCCTCCATGTTCCTCTGCAGAAGATTATTGGCAGTGTTGCACTGTTATCGACATTTTCAGTTTAAGTCAGTCAAATATTTAACTGATACATTTCAAAAGCTGTACTGATAGACTCGTGTTCTTTAAAAACCTGTCTTAAAAGACCGCAGGTTATGCTGAGCTTTTCAGAGACGAGTGAAGGAGTGCCTCATCTTTTACTGAAAGGTATTGCCGTCCCAGACGTAAATTGGAGTTTTAATTATAAAGGTAACCTTTCCAAATGACAACATGTCAGGCTGTAAACACATCTGACACAACCACATCATGGCGTCTTTGAAAATCACCCCACATCTACTGTACTTAATGGCCATATCATACATTACAATAAACTGACACAGCACAACACTCACTACTTTAGGTATTAACAGTCATGTTACAACCATAATATGTTGACAAATAAAGATAATCTAAAAATACCTCCCCTATGAAGTAACTGTTTGTTAGCTGATGCTTATATGATGAACCAATTGCATTTTTTTTAATGTTCAGTATGATCAGTATTAATGACAAGGCTGTTTCATGTACTTACTGTATCTACTTTTTATTGTATGTTCTTTCTTTTATCAATAAATCAATCAAATTTATTTATAAAGCCCTTTTTACATCAGCAGGTCAATGGGACACTCCTGTCACATAATCATCCATTTGATGTCTCTTTTCAGCTAAAATGTACCCCCTTTTTTAGATGACAAAATAAGAGTGACAACTAGGCTACTTCTAGAGAGGGAGCAGTGCCCCCCCCCCCCCAACAACCTGCTGCACACCTGAACCTCATTTAGATTGGCTTTGTGATTAGTGGGACAAGGTGAGATCACCATTTTAGAACGGTGTGTTGTTGAAGCGGATTGGCCCTTTCGATGTGGTGATCATGTGACGGGGGTGCATCTCTAGCAGAAGTTGGGGAGACACACCGAATGGGGTCTAAGGTTCAACGTAGTAAACATTGTCGCACATTCATTTTGGGATCAAGGCAGGCCCCCAAAAGTGATCAGTCACTCTGCCTCACTTGTAAATGTCCCCCCTCTCCCTGCCAATCCAACAGTAAAGGCCTGACCGAACGAGCTGGGGAGTGTATGTGTGTGTGTGTGTGTGCCAATGTTATTTTTTGGCAGTAATATCTACAGAGAGTCAATGAACAAACCTTTCCATCTGTTATTTAGACAAGCGAGCAACGAGGAGTTTTGATCCCAATTGGTGCATTGTCCTCTAGGAGTTCAGATCATTTACTTGTTAGCCTGTTGTCAGACGGTCTGGGCTGTTTTCACAGACACAGGCTTGGTTCTAGGACCAAAAAATTGAGGTCAATGGATAGTCCTCTCCATTGACCTTGATTTTTAACTGACAGATCTGTGTCGGCGAAGTCGTCAGTCTATGTCTTCAACGCCACTAGCTGACAACTGACCACAACACAGGCTGTGTGTTACTTTTCTATTCTCTGCAAGTGGCACATTCTTCAACACCACTGGCGGAACAGAAACCTTAGCAAGAACACCATCTGTCGCACTGCAAGGTTCAGCTAGCTTTGTGTTTCATGTGGACCACATCACTTGTCCTCATGCATTTCCAACTGATCACATAACAGTTTTAGTTGCATTGCAGGTAATCTTTGTCCAACCTAAGCATATCAAAAACAGAATTATTTGCAAGTGTACATTATTTTGTAGGATTTCTCTGAATCACTGGTACAATAGATTGTAAAGGCATTCCCATCACATCTCATCAGGATGACAGGAGGCAGAAAATCCTTCTGTGTTCCGGGACAAAATGTTCACTACATTTTATCAGCCTGTTGCAATCTATCTGTTATTCTCTCATCAAATAACATGTCAAACATGGAATGGTGTGAACTCATGTTTTTCTCTTCACCATTTTCTCTCCAATCTCTATACTATTTCTTAGGCCGATTTCAGGCGGCCCTGAACCCACTCTGGTAACAATTAGGCAAATATTGTAATTACCTTGCTTGTCTACTTGGTAAAGAAAATACTTTATAAATATTTGTGAGTATTGCACTGAGCCACACCACTTTTTGTCATAGATCATCCTGGATTCTGTATATCTGGATTGTGCTTGCGACATATTATTAACAGCATAAATGATTTGTTCGTTCTTAAAACTATCGGCTCTTAAAAATGCATTCTGGGATTTTTGCCACCATTGTGAAAGCTGTCAAAACTAAAAATGGGGCCCCAAAAATGGTGTACAAGTGTGTTGATATGTGCCCTGTGACATCACAACCACACAGTTTAAAAATTGAGTTTTTATGGCTATGGTAATTATGGTATGATAGTGATTATACTTAACTTACATATTATGTGTATATATATATAAAGAACATATTACACATCAGGCCCCTTAATGGGAGGTTAAAGACATGGTTATTTGCAAAAGTCCTGGACTGCATCTTTAAATAAATACAGATTTTTCGGTATTGAAATCATAAATACTTTGGAAGGCAAAACTCCATTTTATTCATTCATATATTTTTTTCTCTGGAATTGTTCGGGTGGTCTCGGCATTTGGAGGAAAATCAGAAAAGACTGACACTATTTAGTTTTATGAATTACCCTTAATATATAATCACTAAATAATATTTCACAAAGTACAATGTAAATCTGTGTCCTGAACCATTTACGTTGCTGTCTTTGTATTGAATGTATTGTATAAGCCCTTTGTATTCAATGTCCAGCTCCAGGGATCTACAACATACAGCCTTCACACTGTTTATCTTGGCTGAGAAACAAAGACGGCAGAGAATCAAAAACGGTCTCAGGTGTGAAGGCAACATTGCATGCAAGGCTTTATTTACTCAGGCAGCCCAATTCTGATATTTTCTCAACTAGCTGGTCTTTTTCCCAGCTGATCCGATTATTCAAAAGACGAAGTGGGAGGAAAAAATCTGATTTGGTCTGCCAGTCTAAAACCAGCCTGGGTGTATGCTCTCCGTGGGCTCAAAATGCTCTCTTAAGACCCCGAAGCTGAACGCCACCTGCTCCAGGAGCTCAACGCCACAGGCGCCCAGTGTTAGGGAGGGTCTGTGTCCTGTGGATGTGATAGGCTACAATGAGACATCACCGGGACAACACTGAAACATTTAAAATGGAATTAAGTGTTTGATTTGACAGAAGTTACATTCTAACCAATGACTACCTCCAGGTCTTATTATCGTTAAGATATTTTACTATCGTCAAGATATTTTTAGTTCTGTGGTGATTGCTTATCCGGTATTTAAATTGGCTTCTTCAAATTTAAAGTCTGAAAATAAAACACTCCCTTACATTTTTTTCGTAAGGGGTCTTCTTCTGATTCCTATGCTTGTATGTTCGGGAAGCGAAAGAGTAAAAAAAACATAAAGCACCGTGTACTGCATTGGATCAACTGACATTGTCTGTGACTTTCGGGGCGGGGTGTCAGGGAGGGTAAGGGTATTAGCCTACCGGTAATAAAAGTAAGCTATAGCTATAGACAAGTGCAGCTAGTCGAATCCATTTAAAATATGTCTCACTCTTGGCACGACAAGACATGACAAGACCTGACTACCTTTCATTTTCCTCCGCCCGTAACAAAAAACAATTGTAAAGTAATGTTGCTACTAAATGTACGCAATCAATAATTTAAGGTACTCTGGATAAGAATGTCAGATAAGATTACAAGAAATGTAAATGCTAAGCCATATAACAGTGTATGGATTTTAGTTCACGAAGCTAGCCATTGCGTTCGCCAGTCATGTCTGCAACCAGTCTGAGAAAATGCAAATGCAAAATGAAAACGTCTCCTAATTCACAGTAATACGGTTGCCATAATTAGCTGGGTGGCACCTCCAACGCTGTTACACCTCACTGGACAAACGATCAAGACAAATGGATTAGAGTCGATGTCGGATCAGATAATGACAGTACAGTGGTCAAGGCAAAGGGTCAGGAAAGCATAGGTTCGCCAGTGTCATATACGAATAGTCACTGCCTACACAGCAACAGACAAGACGTTGCTGCTCTCTAGTGGCGAATCAGCCGGTCGAGTTTGCCAATATTTCTGGCCACAATTTCTGGGCACCCATGGTCCATTCCTGGCCCCCTCAAATTCTCTGTCCATGTTACCGTCCTCGGCCACGTCTTCAAGCGCATTTAAATCACAAGGGCATTTCTCATTGACTCTTTCATTCTAACTGAGTTAGCCTCAGCAAAATACTTCATCCTAGTTCTTTACATGCCTTTGTCAAATCACTTCAAACATTGCTTGTCCAAAACCCAGTACACCAAAAATCACTGTGTAGTAGGCCAGGACAGTGACTTTGCATATTGTGTCCACTCTGTTTTGCATTTGACACAACAATTGAGACTGTATTTGTAAGTTATCAATGCTGTAGTTGTTTTTCTTTCAGCAGTGTACAGTGTCCTCTTACAGGGTTTGTAAAGGGGCTGTTTTGGGTTCTGTTGACTTTCACAATGCATTCTGGGGACAGAACAAAACGGAAGTTGCCTGGCATAACAACAGATGGTCCTCCTAATTAAAATCTCTGCCAAAAACATCTATCAGCTGTGGGATGAGTATGTGATCCAAGCTAGAAGAAAGAACAAGGCTGTGGGTTCTCTGATACACTTCCAAATTAAAAGTCCTACGATTAAACACAATTTACATTTTTAATAAATAGGCATGTGTGGTAAAACATTTGGAATATTGTGAATTATTTCAGCAATTGGTATTAATTAGATTTAGCTTCTCATATATTCCGCATGCATATCACAGTATCAGAGCACTCGATTTAAGATTAAATCTCTGTAACGTGCTAGTCATCATTTATGCCATATGTGCTTATACTTTAGTTACTATTCCATTTTTTACTCTATATTAGGCTACTATAATCTATTAAAACTTTACTAGTAAATGTCAACATAGCCTACTTTTCCCAAAGCAGTATCTATTCTAATTGTTACACCCACAAACACAATCTTCATAGCAGAAGATTGTATAGCATATCACTTTCATAAAAAACATATCAGTGCAAATACATTTGTTTTTACATTTTATTAATTTAGCAGACACTCGTATCCAAGTGACTTGACTATGTGTTTACTGACTAGCTATTACAATGGAATAACCATTAATTATAAACATTGCAATATGAATATCTATTCAAAAACATATCTTACGTGTACAAATGTAAAGTTAAAAAATATTTTAGATAAGAAGTATAATAGTGAATATTTTATGTCATGCTTTAGGAGTGGTTGCGTAGTCATATTTGGATTGGACCTTGTGTTCGATTGATGACTGGGTAATTTTCATTTTAATACATTTCCATCGTACTATTATTTTAAAGGATTTTCAAATACACGACTCGGAAGTGCTTCATTAATATTGTTAGCTTCACTCGTAGTTACTACTGTAAACGTCAACAATATCCCAGAAAACTCTGACAGCCGAATAACAATTAGCAAAATAAATATGGACGACGACGTGTTGACAACTTTGAAAATATTGATAATTGGGGAGAGTGGTGTCGGGAAGTCAAGGTAAGCTATTTTAATTTTATCGGGAAGTTTTGCTTTGAAGAGAGGTTGGCGCTTACATTGCTACAAGGTTGTTGAGCCAGCTAGCTTGTTACAGTAGCTTGCTGAATAAAGCCATTTTAGCTACCTGATTACTTCAGCTACATACATTCCATTGGTTTTGTGTACATTCAAAACTACACCTTTCTTGCAGATTAACTTCCTAGCGACTTGTTGGTGAAATACCAGTTAATAAATGGCTAACGTTAGCTCTGGCTAACTAGCTAGCTACTTGTTAGCTGAGTCCTTTTGTTTGTCTTGCTTGTCTGGTAATTACTTAGTCACAGTCAGGAGCTATAACTAGCTAGCTACAGCAGCTAGACTTATAAAACGTTACCTTAAGGAACCCGTATTCCTTTATGGAATAGTTATTCAGTAGCTGTATTCTTCAGCACTTCAGCGACAGAATACATGATTATTATGACGTTTCTTTTGTTAAATTGTTAAGAGTGTAAAAAAAAAATGTAAATGTAAAAAAAATGTAGCAGGCAAGTTTTTTTTTTATATCCCTGATATCGCATTCCTTTCTCCCTCAGTCTTCTTCTAAGATTCACAGACGATACTTTTGACCCAGAACTAGCAGCAACCATAGGTAAGTCTCATCATTTATTACGTCGAGGTCCACAGTTGCATAGCATGTACAGTAAGATTCTGGAGTATTGTTATGTCACACGTTAGTTCATGTTCATGTCATTCAGTTTAATATATATGCATAGAGTACAAAGGTAAACTGCACAAAAGTTGAACGTTAGGCAAATCCAAACCATTATTTGTTTTACCATATACTTGTTGATGCAGGTGTGGACTTCAAAGTTAAAACAATTGCAGTGGATGGGAACAGAGCAAAGCTTGCCATTTGGGTGAGTACATGAATGTCTATGATAATGTACTTTAAAAATTATAATAATGATTTAAGCCTAACTTGTGTAGCTTCAATTTAAACGGTGCAATTGTTTGATTTTCTTTGATGTGGCCAATTTAGTCTATTTAATAAAGCAAACTTATTGTAACCAAGGTACAAAGCTATTACTATACTTGACTTGCAGAACACATCAGCAAAGGTATAGCCTGTACAGAAGGCAATGCCTGGATTAGGGATATTCAATTCTGGCCCTGGGGGGCCAAACACTGCTGACTTTCAATCTCCTTTTCTAATTAGGGATTCGGACCTGGGAAACCAACTGGGTGAAATTTACTACTAGATTATATAAAAAAATTGAACCTCCAGGACCTAGGTTGCATAGCCCTGGCCACACATAAATGATTATTGAATGAACAACATACAGTGTCAAAAATCCCGTTCTAGTGTGTGAAGTTGTAGATAGCGTGTGTAGAGTTGCGCCATGAGATGGCGCTGTTGTGTAATGTTGGGCAATGTAAAGTTGAGACGGAGGAACGTTGGCCTCCCCCAATGAAGTCCATAACCTTAGTATGGCCTGAAAAAATTAACTTGCTTAGTTAATTAATGAATTGGAGTAGGGTGGTGTAGCCGTCTGGGGTGGTGTAGCCGTCTGGGGCGTTGTAGGAGCCTAGGGTGGTGTATCAGTGTAGGCTGGTGTAGGGTTAGGCTGGTGTAGGGTTAGGCTGGTCTAGGGTTAGGCTGGTATAGGGTTAGGGTGGTGTAGGGTTAGGCTGGTGTAGGGTTAGGGTGGTGTAGGGTTAGGCTGGTCTAGGGTTAGGGTGGTGTAGGGTTAGGCTGGTGTAGGGTTAGGCTGGTGTAGGGTTAGGCTGGTGTAGAGTTAGGCTGGTGCCCCCGCAGCCCAAGTGCCACTCTAGCAAGGGTTAGATTCAGTCCCGATTGTGCTTCAACACAACAGCATATCTCTCCCACTTTCTTGATCAGTATCATAGAAATACTCGAAAACGCATCTATTTATTGGGAGCAACTGTCAAACGGTCGCCCCAATCAGGCCACCTTTCCCCTCCAAACTACACAATGGTTCATAAAAACACACCTGGTGTGAGGTCTAAAGTGACCTCACCTTGTCTCAGATATAAAAACACCAATCACAATCCCAAACAAAATAAGGTTCAGGTTTGCAGTAGACTGTTGCAGGGAAGGGAATGCACTCCTCAGTTTCAATAGGCTACAATTGGTTGATATTCTTATTTGGAGATTTTTTTATAAACCAAGGGCTTGTTTGGAAATTGTGATTCATGGATCTATAATATCATGAAGTCGTTGAAATGGTTGTGTAATAACGCCATAATGGTGCTTGGACATACGCTCTGCGGAGATAAACGGTCTGTGCTTCCTCTCACTGATGATTGTCATTGACGGGGTGGTGCCCGTTAGGACACAGCAGGACAGGAGAGGTTCAGGACCCTGACGCCCAGCTACTACCGTGGTGCCCAGGGCGTCATCCTGGGTAAGTCGTTTCTTTTCTCTGTTTCATGTGTTCATGTTATCCACCCTCTGGTGGATTACAGATGATGGACTATATCGCCCACTATCTGCCGAGAAAGGTATGCTAAATCACATTTGTGATGTGGCCAATTGTTAGAAGAATCACTTATGGACCGCTGGTTGATGCTGAATACATGCTGTTTTCTAGGTCACAGAACCTAGCTTTGGATGACCTTAAAATCACTACCCTAAATGGTTCTTTTATATCTTTTAGATGGAAATGTGTCTTTTTAAAGATGTTAGTGAGTTTGTCAAAAAGCCAAAGATTTAAATGGGCTTATTTTATAGCAATAAATTATGTCTGTCACATCTGCATAGAAAAGATATTGTGCAAGCAGCTTTCATGTCGCTACTGGATTATGGTCATATACTATCTATGCATGCCTCAGCTTCTGTACTCAAATCTCTGGAAGCAGTCTGTCATTTGGCTTTCTATCACTAGAAATCTAGAAGGGTCAGATTTTGGTCGATGTTTTTATATGAGGCAGTCATGCAAAAACTTCCTGACTATCTAACAGAGAAAATGAGTTGGAAGAACAGCAGTTACCAAACACTCTCTTAAGGCTGGTCAGTGCTGGAGATACCGCGGGCCTAGTCAGAACTGGGTATAAAGCTGGTTTCTAATATTTTGCCCCACACTCATGGTATGCCATTCAGAGTGATCTTAAATTAAAGGTTTTAGTGTCTATAAGACATTTTTAATTTCTTTTAAATGATTTTTATTGTCACTTGTGATTGCTTTTTTTAATGTATGTTTTATTTCCATATTATATATGTTTTTATTGTTGTGTTACAGAGATCAGCTGTTAGAGGCCTTGGTCTCAGTTGATTTTTCTGTGTAAATAAAGGTAAATAATACGAACCAAGCATCTTGGAGTGGGCGGGCTGATCTAGGGTTTGGTTCCTTCTGCACAGGGTCCATAGCAACTTTTTCATGATGGTTTAATAGCGAATAAAATACTCTGAGAAGCCCCTGGTCTCCCAAAGTGAGGTTCCACTTTCAAAAATAAAGTCAGAGAGGAGGCCTGAGATTAGGGCCATGTATTTTGGGAATACAGGTCATCGAGCTTTCTACATGATGATGCATCTACCTGACACGGCACAATCAAACCGTTCTTTTACGGCAGCCATGTTTGCTCCCCATGGGCAAAATTCAACCAATAGCAGTTCATGGAATTGTCTTAATTTTTTAAACAGTGCTATGAAACTGAACATCTAGAATGAAGTGTGAATCCAAATATTTCGCCTGAACGAATAAGTGGAATGCTCGTGTCAGCAACACAATGTCCTTTCCATGGCTAGGCCTGAGGTGATTTAAGCTCCCGATTTGCCTCTGCTGGGAGATGTCATTCACGCAACCCACGCAAACGTTAATTATACACGTGGGTGTGGAACGCTTGCATTGTTAACACTATCCATCTCCTGCCTTTTCCCGTTAGTGTACGACGTCACCAAGCGGGACTCGTTCACCCGGCTGGAGAACTGGCTGAACGAACTGGAGACCTACTGCACGCGGAACGACCTTGTCAAAATGCTGGTCGGGAACAAAATCGATCGAGAGGTGGGTGTCTTGTCATGCCGTTTCACGTGGCCTCTCGTCCCTTAATCGCCCTGTTAGCGTTGCTTGTGTTGTCTTGTAGCGTAGACATTTTAATTCCATTCACACTTCAGGTATTCAAACACACAATGCTGGCGTGGCAGGCACTATGCTGTACTAAGTAAGCCACATCGGACCTCATCTGTCTTTTAGCTGAACTATTACTATAGGAGGCTTTATGTTAAGTATACACTCTTGGTAAATATTCGCCTGCGGTCTTATTATTATTATTATTTTTTTAGAAGTGCGTAATTTGTTCCTCTGCCATTTTGATGCAGAGTTGCTTGTGTGTTTCGGATTGTTGTTCTCAAACTAGCAGCCCCTCAGCTCAACGACAGATGGCCTGTTATTCTCCTGTATAGTTCTGATACAGAGCAGGAATCATGGTTCCTTCAGTGATGGCAGATGTTCCAGGTTCTGATGCAGCAAAACATCACAACATCACAGCCATGCCTGACCTTTGGTGTGATGTCCTGACTGTGGAATGGAGTGTTTGGTTTTTGCCAGACATAACGGGGGCCCATGTCGGCCAAAAAGTTCCACTTTTGACTCATCTGTCCATTGAACATTGTTCCAGAACTCTTGAAGATTGTCCAGGTGTCTTTTGGCAAACTTGAGTCTAGCAATCATGTTCTTCCTCAAGAGCAATGGTTTCCACCTTGCTACTCTTCCATAAATCAATTTTTTTGGCAAGTGTCTGTCTTGGAATCCGAATCACCTTCCTTCACCCACATTCACACATACCCAGAATTGCCCTTGGTGTGTAGGTCCTGCTAGTGATAGACAACATAAAGCTACACTTTACGTACAGTGTATGCAATGTTGATATTTATGTACAAATGGTGAATATGTTCCTTACATTCATTTACAGTTGATGTACACATTTACAGCAGATGTACACGTTTACAGTTCCGGTATTTCAAACACATACGCATCTGGTCCTCCTTAAAGAAGCACTACAGGATTTTTGGCCACTGATTGTAAAAGTGGCGCCTTTGAGCTGAGACGGATTCCTGAACATTGTGTATTTGTCCCGTATGTGCCGTCATCCAAACCGCTCTCTTTCAGAACTGATTCAGGATAGTGATATAGTTTACGCCCACGTAAACAAGGTATTACACATCCAGACCATAAAGGGAGATTTAAAACATAATAATATCCCCCAAAATCACAAGTTACATCTTTAACTCTGTAAATGGTAATTGTCATCGCAAACCCTCATTTTGATGACTGGGTTCGTTATTGTCAGTTGCTTTTGTGAAGCCGAGTTGTTCTAGCATTTGTGATTATTATTGAATGCTGTGCCCTTGTTTAGTACAAGCCTGCAGCGTGATTAGTATTGTATGTTCTCCCCTTGGTTAGTACACCCCTGCAGTATGATTAGTATTGTGTGCTCTTTCCTTGGTTAGTACACCCATGCATTATGATTAGTATTGTATGCTGTCCCCTTGGTTAGTACACCCCTGCAGTATGATTAGTATTGTATGCTGTCCCCTTGTTTAGTACACCTCTGCAGTATGATTAGTATTGTATGCTGTCCCCTTGGTTAGTACACCCCTGCAGTATGATTAGTATTGTATGCTGTCCCCT